>JAUZND010018340.1:0-51528 GCA_034780555.1 Coelogynopora nodosa | reverse complement strand
AATAATAACACTATTTTTTCTGGTATGTCAAAATATTCGAAATTATTTCTTTTATATTTTTTAGTTAGATAAAAGTACTTTAGCCACTGAGTAAAAAAATCAGGGTCATACGTTTTATAGTTCAATCAAAAACTTAATTTCTTTGAGAGAAAAAATGGGCATACGTACGTACGAAGGGTTAACACTCCACGTTAAACACTTTAACCACGTTAACACCACGTTTAACACTTTAACCACGTTAACACCACGTTTAACACTCCACACTCCAAGTTAACCCTCCACGTACGAAGGGTTAACACCAATTTTTTTTTAAATTACACAATTTCAATATTGTTGATTTTTATTGCGCTTATAATGTCATGAGTAAACATACTTATAATTTTTTGACGAAGTAATAATAACATGCCTTTATTTCACCGTATAATCGGTATGAATCAACATATATTATATTGCTGCTTCAACACATTTCATAATACAACACAAACTCATGTCACTACAACTCTTGCTCCTCATCGTCTTCATTCTTTTGGTAGTCGTCATCAACATTTGTAGTTTTAGATTTAATTCACTGTCCGACATGATATCTGACTTGGTCACGAAAAAGTACCACCAACTTTTTATTGTTTCCTCAAAGATGACGTCGCCCGAGGTCTGGGTATCAAAGTATAATAAATGAAAACATAATTGCCTGAGTGGTTTGATATTGTGCAACCACAATTGTACTGGAAGACTTGATGAAAGAAGTGAAAACGTCAATGCCAATCATTATCTTTCTTAAAATAATGGTTCGCCACCTACACTGTGTTTTGCAATCCATAGTAGTACACAGAATATTTTTCAAAATCGATATTTACTCAATCCTGGTCATGTTTAAATATCCAAGAGATATCAGTCAAGTGAGTCACCTGAGTCGACAAATGTTTCTCGATTATCTGAAATTGATGTTTTCAAAGATATTGTGCATGATAATCACTATGCCTATCTTTTTCTGGATCTGCATCAAATGAAACCGGATTATTTATGTGTAAAAAGTAATTTTCATCCCATATAAGAATCGCATTGGATATACTTAACATAATATATATACAAGTATAAAAACATGGCGTATTATAGAAAAACACGTTTTTAATCCGATCTGATAAAGGTTTAACTAATAATTATATGATCAATAAATTGTATAAATACAAAGTTTCAACAGAAGTGGGCTAATTCTTTTGGACTTCATGTTTTATATAACCTATTTTGATCTGATATAAAATTGTATATATTGATCAACTTTTATTCAAAAACATATTTATTTTTTAATATACCATGAGGACTATTCCAAGATCTACTAGACAGTTACTGAGCATTTCATGAAAATTGGTCAAATAATATAATATATAGGAGCATTACACATTTTTTAAGGTTTGGTGTTAAATTGACCCTGCGTGGTAGTTTTATAACATAAAAACCGACTTGTATTGATCAGTATGGTTTACAAACTTACTCATATAAAGAAGATGAAAATCCCGCTTATACCTATAACTGCGAAGCTAGTTTTTTTTAATGGACATTATTCAATTTAGTCATCAAACTTTCAGTGAGAAAATAATAATATTACAATGCTATAATTTTATATCTAATTTTGGATAAATTTACTTATCTTTTTTACCTTTTAACCCTTAATACGTGGACATATTTTGTAGGGTTTGCTATGTGGAGTGGGTACTTTACCCCCCCCTGGAAAAAAACTTCCTATTCTCCGATTAAACTGAAATTTAGAATGTAGATAGCTTCTAGTACTTGTCGAGCTATTTTTTATTTTCAAAAAAATTAATCATTTAGTATAATGTTTATGACCTGATTACGTCATAAACTCCAGTTAGGAAAGCTATAGGAAAATAGCCATATATTCTAAATATTGACCTATATATGATATAACTTTTAATCAATGCAAGCAACTAACTTGATTCTTTTTGCATCTGATTCCATATCACGATCTATATTTTTGGGTATATTTTATTATACTACTTATATAAATAAGCCATAGGCCTAAGTTTGAGTATTATTATTTTTTTAATTAATTCTTTAATTAAGTTATAGGCCTACGTATATAATTTACGAAAAACTTATTATTTCTATTAATGTTGCAAGTTTCAGCTCCTAATATCATCGGCAAGTACGAAGACCCCTGCATGGGGGTGGGTATAAAATAGTTCAATAATAACACCATTTTTTCTGGTATGTAAAAGTATTTGAAATTATATTTGTTAAATTTTTAGTTAGATAAAAGTATTTTAGCCACTGAGTAAAAAAATCAGGGTCATATATTACATAGATCAATCAAAAACTTAATTTCTTTGAAGAAAAAAGTTACATAAGTAACAATAATAACGTTAATATTAATAACATAATTTTACGTTCTAGTAAAATTTACATCAAATCAGATTATTAATATAAACTTTGTTGTACGTTACAAATAGCATTTTAAACGCAGTGTGTATATTACGCATAATATGTAATTAAAATGGCGTCCTTAAACAATAATGTATTTATTATATCTAAAAATGTTGTTAATTCCCGAATATAATATCTTATGACAATGTTGTTATACATATATACAATATATGATTCAGAAATTTCAATTTGTTAATATTTGAAAAAATAAATAAGATATTTTTTATCATATTATAACGTCATGTTGTTATTCAATATTACCTTATATATAAAATGATTTACTCATTTTACATTTAGTCAACATAAACATCCTCCAGAATAATTCTTGAAAATGTTCCACAATATTATTTATAACCAACAGTTGCTTTCTTGAACAGTTTTGTAGATCAATTATACCTGAAGAAAACCTCCTATTTATTATGATATGGCTGGGTCATTACGTTTGTGTATATTCGAAGAAGAGCATTTGCGAACATTATTTTCCATAATATCTGTTTTGTAATGTGTATCTATATAGATTAAAACTGGCGCCTGTTAAAACTAATGTTAACAAAATGGTTGCTTTGTTAATTTCAACACCATATATCGTGCTGTCTCGCAAAAAATGGTAGAGATATAACACACATGATAATATATAGAATTTCAGTGCAGATCAAATATTTTTCTTAATTAAATATCTTTAACAATCCGCTTTATTTCATTGACAAGTAATAAATCTAGTTTATTATGTTTGTTATAACCGATATTCTTGTAATCATTAAAAATTCCTTTAAGTATAACGAAGTTACTTCTATACATGTTTACGAGTAATTGATAGCATAGAACGCGGTCAGTAGATTGTACTAATCAATTGGTATAGGCTACTTACTATACTATAGATATGTCTTGACAGGCATCCTGTACTGTTAAATTTGTACTTGGTCATTTAGACTGAGGTGAAAAGTTTTTTTTTTCGTTGAAGGAAACAGAATTTTTCCCCTGATTGGCTGCCTCAAGTGGTTTCCTACAATTTCCAAACCGACGTCACATTTGGTTATTTTTATAGTCTACGGGAATGTGACTCAGACGTAATAAACTCTAACCCTCCTAGCTATACTATATTTCATCAATAGTTTGCGTAGGCGCGTGCGTTTCTTATTATAGTGATTTAACTTTTACTCGTGCCTTTGTGATACATAAACATAGAAAAGTGACCCCCTGCGCACACTCTTAACTAATATTAATTATATACTTTCGATGGGACTTACTCAAATAGGATTCTGTCAAATTTGCGTTGCTCGTCCTTCTTAGCGCCGCTGCGCTAGTGTTCGACATTTAACTTCCAATATTTAACGACCGACACTTACTTTTAATTGCCCAAATGACCGCAACACTATAGGGTAATCAGTTTCATCACCCGCATAATACACATAACTGTTATTTATCGGTTTAGTTTACGCATTCATTCAACACTGTTTTTTTCCCCCTAACGCTTCAAACGGAGAAATTATTCGGATTATTGTGAATTCAGAGAATCTTACAGCATATTTTAATAATGGCTTCTAATAACATTTTTAGCGGACATTCCAAATTTGATGTCAAATGTGGCAGCGATGTTTGTGATACTAGATTTCAGTATTGTGATAAATCTTTTTCTTGTGTAAGCTGTCATTCATATGAACTTCTTGCTATTCGAAATGAGCAATTGAGACCTATTTTTAACTTGAACTGTCGAGGTACGTTGAAGCTTCATACAATGTTTTTAATAAATTCAATTTTATAAAAGTAAATATTTTTTTAATACCGAAAAGGAATTTTAATTAGTACCGGTAGTGCCCTGTCTCTCAGCTGTTTGTACAGGCTCTGCGCTTAGTGCTTACTTATTAACAGAATTGACCGAACTGGCCTTTTCCCATCGTCGATAAAAAGTAGCACATATATACCAACCATGGCTGACATGTGATGCAGTTTATAATGTCTGATATATTTAATTATACGTTGCAAAATACATGCGGGAATTTCCATACCTATTTCGCATAATAATTAATTCGCTAGATTCAATTCGCGTAGTACTTATTTAACATTAAAATGTATTATTATAAATTTTAGTGTAAATATTATGTATTACATCGGCGGATTCCGGGGGGGGAATTCTTTTTGAGAAAAAATTGTAACATAATTTTATAATTTGCTATATATCGCATTAATTTAACAGTCTTTTAAAATATAAACTTTTAATACCATATTATGGATATATGGTATCTTATAGGTTACAAAATATCCGATTAATTTCGTTAAAATTTTCGGTGAGCTTTACTCTCCTAACCCCCCACCATGGGCTCTGCCCCTGGACCCCGCAGGGCCGGGGCTTTGCCCCCAGACCCTCATTTACTACATCGCGCCTTAAGGTGCTCGATGCTATTTCCCGTAGGGATTTTCATTGAGCATGCATGACGTATTATATATTATAGTATTTTATATACTAAAATCGTAAATTTTGCTTTCTAAATTAATTCCCCTTAATTGCAACAAGTAAACGTTTGTCATTTGTTTTTGACCTATCTACAAAAAAGTTATCTATACATATATACCTAATGTGTATAAAATTTTCTGACGAAAATATTTATCTTACTTATTTTAATAAATATTATGTATAATTAAAGTATTACATAATATGAGAATATATTTTAAAGTTTTGACAACATTAATTTTTTATGACAATTCACCAAACGCTATGAAAAATGGGTTATGCTATACATAAAAGTTTGTTATAAAACGTGTAAAATTCTTATTTGAAATTATATATTATTGAATATTATGCGAAATAGGCAGCTATCGAATCCTACAACAAAGTCAGCAATGATTTTATTGATAATTGTGTAAATAACACAAAAAATATTTCGCTATAAGCCATTTTGGTAGCAGCTTTAATTTTTAACCAGCTTTCACTATATTATATAGTACATAAAAATACATAGGTGTTTGTTTCTGTTATGATTTTCCCCGCCGACATAATTGTTCTTTTAATATAGTTTATTGTATTCTAAAATAATATCAAATTAATGCATATATATTGTACATTGCAATGCATAAAATACAATGTAATGTAAACACTAAAAATGTATTAAGATATTTTTACAACCATTTTGACGCCAGTAGAAGATTTTATGTCTATATTGTACAATATAATAGCCAGTCGTTGACAAAGTACTCGGCAAATACTGACACATCTCAGCTGACTATAATATGTGATATAGTGATAACCCGCACGACGCTATATAGCTATAATATATGGTGCTCATAATATACGATAGCGGCCCTTCTCTTTGATGTTGGAATGAAACGTTGACAGAAAAGTTACCTTCGTAGCCTATAATGTAATTTGTTTGTGCAATCAACATGCTAAATTTTGCCGAGTGCATTAAGCTAATCAGTCATTGATGTTCTATAGCTTCACATCGTTGTACAGTTATATACATCGTGTTATTAATCAAAACGTTCTAGTTGATTTTTTCCTAATTTTCTCCTCATAGTTGACTAAGTGAACCCATTTATTTGTTAAAAACTGGTGAATTATTTATTTTATTTTACTTATTTTTTTACTTTAACGTTAAAAAGAAAAATAATTTATTGTATATTTAATAATGAAGTTTATGTTTTGACAAGTCTATATTAAATTATAATTACTAGCCTTCTTTTTGTTTAAGATTTGTTTAAAAAAAGTAATATAATCACCATTTTTCTTATTGCTATTAAATGTTGCCTTTGTGTTCCCACCGCTTTTTTTCCCAAGTTAAAAATATTGTAAAAATTTGAAGATGTGTTAATTTTTTTGTCTATCATAGTATTAAATTTTCAATAAGAATTTGTTAATCTTGTTAATTCATTTTGATATTGGAAAAGGATTCGAACAAGGACTTGACTGAAATTAAACTTTTGCTTTATAATTATTTAATGCAGCGTTATACTGAATTTATTGAATAACTTTTTAATTTAAATCGAATTTCTATAGTTGTGCTATATTTCCCTATCGAAAATATGGTGACGCTTTATTTTTTTATCTCAAAAAATCTATCTTAATAATATGTCTGGTCAGTTATTATAATTAATCACAACTTTAATTGTACAAATGTGGTATTTTCTCAAAAATATCTATAGCACTTTTTTCTGCACTTTATTTTAATTGTTTTTTAAAACAATATTTGAATCAGAAAACTTTTAATACTGGACCATTAAAAAGGCCGATTTTCTCAGAATTTTTGTTTTATATTTTTTGAGACATCAAACAGGATTTTTGAATACATTAAAATTATTTTTTAAATATAAATATTATAAAGAGTAATCTTACATTTTTTAATGTTTTTTATAAATTTTCCTTCGAGTAATATATATACTTAATGTAAATTTAAATATAGGCTTTCATGTTATGTCTACGATAATTATTATAAATTATTGGAGAACAAGTGCGTTCAGTTATTTATTTAGATTCTATGCGTTGACAATCTGGAAATGAATAGCAGCCACCTACTTTCGTGGGTGTCTGCATTTCTCTTAAATCAATAGTCCGACTTTTTTATGTATATATATATATATATATATATATATAGTAATACTCCGACCGATATAATTGTAGAAGGAAAAATTTCAAGTAGTTTATCGAGTACATAATTTACAGCTTCAATTTACAATTTCAGATTTTAACACTAATTTGAAAAATAGTCAAATCTACTTCTTTATTGATATAGATTACCAATAAATGTTATATAATATCGGATAGTTGTACATACTTTTTACTTTATATTAAGCAAACTAGTTAAACCAATAAATGGTATCATTATCTCATTTCGTATTATGCATTTGGTTCATTTGGCATTATTATTAAACATATAATATAAGTTTAATATGCAATTAAAACAAAAATAATGTTGAAGTTTTAAAATTCCTATAATTCCTACATATTATTTGGAATATAAAATAAAGCCAAATGAAATAAAAAATGATGCGATGACTCCCTATAAGTTAAGGGGTGGTCTAGAAATCGTGTATTCGGACATATACGTTTTATATATATTAGTGAATACAACAGAGCATATATTTGTGCTAAATGTTTAATTCGACTAAAAGCCACCTGTAGAATTATAAATAAAAAAACGGTGTAGTGGAAACCAGTTAACTTTACAAGAATAAAAAAAATACTCTTTTTAGCGCATACAAATTTAGTTTACCAAAAACGCATAATTTAAAGAATTTATATATAATACTATATATAAATTTTAATTCATCGAAAATACGCAATTAAAAAAGTATATAATACGAAAACATATAGAATTTAAAATACACTTTGTTTACGATAAACTAATCATTCTTTCTGGACACCTCAAATACCCCCCTGAGTCCGCCCCTGAGGGTCCTGCCAATGTCTATAATTTATTAATTCGCATTCTTTTAATTTGATAGATTCAAGAAAACATTGGTTATATTATCAGATAGCATATGATATCATATCTTTAGATAGCTTATCAAAACTATAGAATGTAATAGAGTTGTTAATACATATCTATAATTTATACCGCTTCTTATTGCTTCTATTTCAGACTACATAGTAGAGACGTATAAATCAATTCAGCTGTCCCCAGTACCAGGGAGTCGAGGAGTCGTATCTCATCCTCAAGGTACTGTTATCAATAACTTAAAATTGGTTGTTAAAATATTATTAGACTGCCCATGAAAAACTGTTTTCGAATATAAAAAATGCTGTCTTTTACACAATATCTATTTTTTGATTAACGAGAGTTGTGAAATAAAAATACTTTCTGTAAAATTAATGGAAAAAGATTATTTATTGTAAATATTACATTGATAGATTTTGAAACATTGTATATAATTATATGCATTAATGTTTTATGCGTACAGTAATTCTAATTCCAAAAAGTAGTTTAACAAAACTTGATTTCGTTTGTTATATTTATAAATAAGTATCAAACTCATAAGACTGATTATATATTAAGCTGTTTATATTTAATTGTATGATTTTTTTAATTTATACTGAATTATAGTTGCCAACAAAGAGTTGCCACTCAAACATCAAACATTATGCTAAATAGGGATTCCCTTTTTTATGTGTTTTTATAATCCACAATTATAACTCATTTAATTGTTTCGGTTTACTTCGTTATTATATACAGTTCTATTATACTTTACGCTTCGTTTTATATATATGTATCAGTTATTAGACACAGTTGTATGACTCATATCATGCTCATGTTCATGAATAGAGTTTTTTTTTCTTTATTTCGTACAAAAGTTTATTCTACTTTCAGGTTTGGTAGGCAAAATAATATTTGAAAGTACAATTATATACTATTGCACTCATCTAACTAGTAGAAAACGATAGGCTAATTGTTTTATATTCCATTAACTCAAAAAATGTCACACGTTTTAATACAACTATAGAAAAATAACACTCACAGTGCTAACTTTTTATAACAATGTATCAACTTCATACATTTATCGTAAACAATTAAACGATGTTCCTGTTAAGTTTATCGTCATATAGTCACATAACAACAGTGTATATTATATCAATATTATAATTGTGTTCCCCTTCCCTCCCTTCGGACCTCTGCATACGTTTTCCCTACTTATATTTCGCAGTTCCATATTTTTGGAAATATCTAAATCACATTATATTGCAGTTATTATTAATTCAATCATTACTCAGTTTGACCGATATTCGCATTTTGCGCGTTATATCAATCAAAGACAGTTACAACCCACGAGAGATGGCATTAGAAACGGGGTGCTTTAGCCAGCAGAGTTATTGATCGATCGTGGCAATAAAAGCTGATCAAACGATACCGTTTCTGTTTTATTTATTGTTTACATGGAAGAAAGCTTATAATACAATTATAGCCTATATTTGTGATCACATTTTCTATTCTCGCTTGTGGTTGTTGCTCTGGTTTTAATATGTTTCGTTGTTGATCGATAATACTTAATTTCTTCTGTAACCTTATCCTACAACTTCGGCAAACTTCACGCCGCGTTCTTTTATGCTTTTCTATCCATAGGCCAGGTCAATGTTTAATTATACTCTATATACATTAAACTTTTTAATGCAGTCTATTTTCTGTCTCGTGTCAATGTTTAATTATTACATTCAAATTATTCATTCCCTATAGACAATATCTGCAGGCAAGTATATAATGCGGATTATTTCACTATTAAAATTTTCAATTTATTTCAATAAATTTGTGAAAATATTTATTCTATAAATTGTTACTATGTTTACTAAAACTATGTCTAAGATTATAAATCTTGCGTTATACTAAAATTACTCCTCATTGACCATATTTGTAAAATAGTCTTTGTTTGTAAATTGTAATTGTTTTTAATAAGTTGCTATTGATTAAATTTATTTTCATAAACAGTTTTAATGAGAGTAAACCATATTCAGTTTAAAAGTAATAACGTGCATACAAATTATTTTCCTCTATAACAATAAACACTGTCATATTGCTGGAGAAATATTTCTAGATTTTGAGTTTTTTTTATATATTTTTATCTAGATAATTTTATGTCCTTTTTATTATTCTCTCACGCTATACCTGCTTCAATTGCTCCACTAAATGAAATAGACTATATATATGCAGAACACATTTATGATACCTGCGCACTCAATAGTCATATATAATAGCAGGTTCTAAAATACACGAATAAACAAATACATTTATACGGTGTGTGTCACAAAGTTTTGGCCAATAATTATCATTTGAATTATCATGGTTTCTACAGTTCTATTTATTTCAGTTCTGAGAAACTTGTTTGAAAATTAATTCTTGTTACAAAATCTGTAAATTTTATACAATCGGATTTTTTTTGCATGTTATCTTCTGTTGTGATATCATTTTGGCACTTTCGTAGCTTACTGACGCTGTAGCTTACTTTTTATATATGAGTGTGTTTATGAAATGTAGAGAAATGGCCTCTATACAATATACAATAGTATCCGTAATAATTATATAGTGTGCAATATACGTAAATTTAGCGCCATGTTATTATTTTCAATGCATAAATTCGTTGACAATTTCCATAATATTTTTGTAAAAATTATCTTTAAAAGTTCCCTCTCATCCTCCCCATTGCAGCCGCCACAGACTGGCTGGAGTCCGAGAAGGACCTCATCTTCTTCCTCACAAAACTGCATCTCTGCATCACCGGCCTACTGCTGGCAATGGTCGTCTTCTTGGTGGGCTCTAAGATGAAGCGACTCCGACGGTCTCGTCAGTCCTGTCGAGTGAAGCTTGGCGACCCCCTCCTCTGGGACACCAAGGTGGTCCCGCATTCCGGCACCGATTTGCATGGACTGACGCCCGGAGAGCGCAGAGCGGCCAAGAAGCTGGTAGAGCGGTCACCCTCGCCGCCGCCACTGCCACATCCTGGCAAAGGTACGACCAATATACTACTATTATGCACTACTCACTATTCGCGCGATTGTATACGTAGCAGAGGGTAGGGTATGCTTAGGTCTTACGATTTTAAAATATCATGCTAGAATACATAAAATTATTTTAGAATATATTGTTTAGTTGTATTTCATATAGGTATAACTCTACATATGATAATAAATCATATTTTTAAATATATATAATCTCGCTGCTATGTAAATTATAATCATATTTTTTTAAATCCATAGCTTTATTACCATTTTTTGCTTAATAAGTATGAATATATATATATATATGTATATCTCTCGAAAATATATACAAAATAGTAGAAACCGTGTTAAGTAGCTTTTTGTATTACATTTTACATTGATCTGTAGTATAGTCTATATATTTCGATTTTTTTTCTATAACTTGTTTGTAACTTTAGAATAATAGACAACCTCATGCCACCATTTGTATATTGTACCGAAATAATTTGCTGGCGAAAAATTAGGTTATATAGTAAAATGTACATTTTGTGCAGAACTTTGCAGGCTGAAATTTGTAAATAATAATCATCATACACGTCTTTTCAAATATTTTAATATATGTATATACGCAAACTAATAGTATAATTTTAATCCTAGAACGATTGTAAAATAGAAAATAGTAGGCCTATAAGCAATGCGAAACATTATCCCAGTACCTTTATCTTTGACGTCCGCTATATTTAATTAATTATCAGTAGTCATTTTTGGGTGGTCTATTCTATAATACTAACAGCAGCAATCTCGCGTATCTCACTAAAGTTGACCTGTGCGTGTAGATGTAATATTTCTAAGTATATGCACCAAACCGCACTCTATGAAGAAATTATTCTTGCTGTATGTATACCATTTTGATTAAACGCTACCATATATATTATGTGCTGCTGGTAGCAATAAAATAAACAGTACATCGTTGAATTCTTGTAACAGAAACCGCATCGGCTACTTCTGCTGCCATAATATATTTGTTTTGAACCATTAACGTAATATATGTTGGTTTGACTTGTTAGTCATATGACGACCGAACTATAGGCTAAATGACCAGAAGAAACATTATTATTTGAAATTGGTGTGTTCTCTTACTTTATAGCGAAAACCAATTTTGCCGCAATATATGTTATAATATGTAAGCCGCAATATATGTTATCATTTGTAAGCCGTAATATAGTTATTTTTCACACAATTTATTTTCCCTATCTAAGCGGCAAGAAGAATTTCACCTCTAAAGTGTTTTTTTATAACATAAGTTTGTGCAAAAATCTAACTGTTTTTTTTAATCTCGATAAAAATAGCTTTTAATAATGATAAAACCACATAACGGATATTATTCTTAAAAAGTGTTCCTTAACATTATAGACCTACCTATATCAATACAAAATAATAAACCTTCACATATTTGGTACTAATTTGTTGGTTTTGGTTGATTAGAATCAGTGTTATGGACAATAAATAAAATTGTAACTTTTTAAAGTTATTAGTGTATAGTAGACCTTCATATTAAAAGGGTAGAAAATTTCTTGCAGATATGTATATATATATAATATTTAACAATTTTAAACATATCTTAAAAGAGAAAATTATTAATAAATATTGTTTTTAATTATGATTGTCGTAGATTCTTTTTCATATTCATATATATGTCATAAAATATTATATCTCGTCTTACACAGATCATTAATTTATATAGATTTTATATATTATTATGCAGTTAACAAAGTCCTAGATTTCTACTGTTGTATTTGAGCGTCCATGTTATTTAAGTTATATGCTTGGAATTGGCGCCTGAAATAATGCCGTTAATAAAACCGTTATGCCGTTATTAAATAATTTTAAAAAGCTATGGTTTATTAAATTGGAGATTTCACTTAGCCTCGAACTATATTATTAAATATAGATACAAATTCTAAAACATATAATTATTACACATAAACGTTAATATTATATAGGTTTCCAACATTACATGAAAAACCATCGCTACGAAATATATGGGCATTTTTTCACTGTAAAAATAAACTGTGAAATAATTAAAGCATTGTATACATTTAATAAAATACTTTTCTAACTAAAAATGTGTGTTTGTGGATATACTGGAAACCCCGTATTATCAATATTTAAATTTAGAAATGTAAATAGACTATGCCGCTTATATATAATAATTAAAAATGCCTGACTCTCTGCCTGCCTCTAATAATCTCTCTCCCTCACCTTTACAGACCTGGACAAGCCCTCAAACACCGGGTCTCTCTTCCTCTCCCACCGTTACCAACCGCCGCCACCAACCTCCGCACTACCACCGCCGCCTGTCGCCGCCTCCTCCTCCTCCTCCACCTCGCACCGACAGCGCACGGCGGACCAGCACGACTTCCAGCCGCCGCCACCGCTGCCGACCCTGATGTCCCGACCTCCGGTCACTGTGGGGGGGCCACTACAACGGCTGCACAGCCACCTCTCGAGCAGTATCAGCCTCTCCAGGGTCACCCAGTCCATCTCAGGTAGGGAGGGCATAATCAATAATAATTGTGGGCAAAACAATTTTGAAAGGAATCGCACGATTCTCAAGTGAAAAGATGTATAATTTGTTGAACAATTATATTTTTTAATTTTTTATATGGCATGTTATAAAACAAGTTAATCTCTCTTTCCCTGTTATTTCCATTGGTTTTTTTAAACATTGCGTTTATTATTTTTAATTCAAAATTCAAATAAAAAGCTATCATTTCCGTTTTTTCTTGGTATCATATTTGGATATAATATGGACATTTACTTTCAACCTTTGCAGCATATTTTTAAAAACAGAAAATATTTATAATTATTCTTTTTCGTTCTTAAATTTTTAGCATAACTCGAAAACTTTTTCAATTAAAAAAAAGTGTTATATTATACATTAACAGACCATAAAAAATATTTATTTATTTAATGTTCAAAATATTTTCCTAGACTCTGATTTTATAGTATAATTAACTCATAACTTTTTATTTCCTATAAAATTATTTTGATACTAATTTTTAATAGAATTTATTAAAAACAAAAATTAATTTTGAAATATTTTTATTCTAATTTAATGGCGAAATTATGACAGTTTACCTATATAATTCAATTTAACATGTTTTAAAAGAATTATATATATATTTAAATAAAAAATGTATTATGATTTTTTAACGCAACACAGATCTGAAATATCTAGAATTCAAACCCATAAACAGGTGTTTAAATTTATGTTTTCAGGTGGCCCACTTTTGCCTAGGCAACCGTCGGCGGGCGACACCAGCACCGGGGGTGACACGAGCGACTTCTTCACCAGCCGGAGTGATCTGGTGCAGTTGCGGATGACCACCACACCACTCCACCCCAACTCGCCCAACTTTTCACTGGCACCGCCCAACAGCAGCGGCGGGAGCAGCTCCCAGTTCCGATTCGACGAAGTGCCGGTCAACTATTCGCAGCTGGTTGCCCAGGAGGACTCGGATGCCAGGACGGGGTCTTTGCGCCACTCGTGACACTCTCTGTCTTGCGACACACTCTCGCTCTCCCTTGCCGGACCACGCGCGTGATCTCATGACATGGTCTGCTCGCTCCAATCCAAAGAAATGATAATTGAAAGGACAACTATAAAGGCAATTGAGGATGCCGGACTTATCAAATTTACATGTTATTAATATGCGACCGATGGAATATTTTATACATTTTTTATTTTTTATTTATAGGTATTTTTTATCTATAGATATTAAAATTAAATAATATAATATCAATAATTGTTTGTCTATTCAATTGTATTGAATTTAAATATTTTATACATCAGCAAAATTATGTACTCGAACAAAATTAACTATTGGATAATTTCAATTTTAATTTGACAAAATTATACTTTCAATTTCACATTAGTTAAATACAACAGACATGTCCGTTATGATGAATACGACAATATTAACATTTAAAATGCATTGCTGAATATTCTTATCTCGTTTCTGTTATGTATTAAATGCATTATCACATAATCACTAAAGCAAATAATAAATAATCGGCCGCATCAATTTGTTCATGTAAATGGAAAGTACACCATCCAGTTGTTTTAGTCATACTTGGAAAATTGTATATATCCTGATAGTTTATTTCTCAAAGAAAAGACTTTATTTATTTTATTACACAATTTAATGAGGACGGTTTGGAAGATTGAAAGAACCACTTTGTCGTAATTTGGTCAGATTTAAAATGTTGTTATTTTCGTTCGCTTTATTGTATGATGTCTGTCTAACTCTGCCTGCTTTTCCTGTTTTTATTTTAGCATTCGCAAATGTGAACCAAAAAGTGTACATTCGCTGAAATGAATATTTTCATGGTATAAATTGTGTTCTAAAATTTCGCTAAGAGATAGCAAAGTTTTTTGTCCAATATTTCTTTGAAATTTAAAAAAAACTAAATTTAGTGTTACAATACGTGTTCGTGATTAGTATTAAAAACGGCAGTAATTCTGCAATAATTTATCCTAACTTTATGCTAACTCCATTCATTATTCAAAATATTGTAATTTTCTGGGGAAAAATTCCTCGTTAAAGTTATCTTTTAGAGCTATTGCGAACAATGATACTTTACATGCATAAGAAATGAAGTCCCCGATTTATACCATCACAACCTGTTATATCCTAGATGCCACATTCTTTTTAAAATACTACCTCATGTGAGACATGGAGAACAAAGTTAAATCTTATAGTTGGTAATACAACCGTTTTACCGATGATTCTGTATTACCATATTATTATACAATTTTCATGTAAATGTGAGTCTTGTGGTCTCAATCTGAAAATTTTCGTAATTCAATTCATAAAGGCGCTTGTTCTTCCGCATTGTATATAAGAAAGCTATTTATTTAATATTAACGCATCAATCAATATATTCTGTATATTGCCATAGAATGTACATTCCTAAGTTCGTGTTTAGTTCATTTTTATATTCTTGTTGTTATATCTCATTAACTAGATCAAGCTCATTAAAAAATATTTACTATTTTTGTACAATCGGCATTATATAATTGTTTATTTTACAAATATGCATACTTTTATTTACCTCGATGTATAGCAAGGACTTACACAATAAAATCGTATTTATTGCTCTAATGTTTTGTTTTATGACTTGTTTATACTCCTACTTCTTGTCCATGACATGCGGTGGAAGAATAAACTAAAATATATAGAGAACTGTTATAGTTTCTTATTGGTATCATTTATGAACTTTCTCATTAAAATAATAGATGGATTTAATTTGGTTGAATGCAACATTTTTACAGACATTTCATTGTTTACATGTTTTCGTGAGTGTTTGTACGTGATAAATTAAAAATATAATATAGAATTATGTCATTAACATTATAATCTAGTTGACATCATTCTTATTTACTCATACAATTAAAATATATCAACTTATAACTACAATCCAAATAAATTTAAAACATGTCTATATTTAAACAGTATGTGTACAATCATAAAGAAATTAATTATCAATTTAAGTTGTAGGGCCTATATATTTTTATATTTACTTGTTTTGGAATAAATAGGTTGTAACTTAAATCTGGAGGACAAATCCGAAGGAATTTTAACCTATTTTTCAAGATCGTCAATGCACAATTATTTAAATTAAACAAAATAGATTTTAAAATAATCAAATTTATTAATAAAAACAAATATAAGGGGTTTTAGAAGGTGTCGATAAAAATGGTCAAAATATGTATACATTTATATTAAATCTGAAATATACAAATAAATTAATTATAACTAACCGAAGATCTAATTATAACCGAACTTGAAAACTAATTATTTATTCCTCCGCATTTAAGTGACAACCGAATATATATTATATTATAAACATAAATGACAAAGTATTCTACTTTTTAATAAAACCATGTCATCACAGATTCATAGCTAACTGCTTTTTAAATATTATATTGAACTTAATTTAGTGATCATTTATTAAATATAGTATAGCAGATCATGCTTAATCACCCTATTTTCATATTATTACAACTTTACATTTATATGATATTGTAAACTCATGTAAAAATAGTTATTAACACATGAATATTAAAAAATTATCAAATAAAATAGTTTTAAAATGCTTGAGTACAGATAAAAAGTTTAATTTTGTAAATAAAACGGTTTTAATACGAATAATAAGAATTTAGAGTAGGCTAACACTATTGTTACGAACATAGAAATATAAGTAGGTTATATAACTAGTACGAAATATAACTTAAATAACTTACGAAGTATTATTAATTTGATTTTTCATAATATTATTCCATTTAAAATAATATCTTTTATGAAAAGCTAAAATTATAAAGCTTCTAGTAAAAAAAGACAAACAATTCGGATACAAAATTCTACAAAAATAATTTTGACAAGTAGATGTTTTTTTCAATTCACCCGGAAACTAAGATATGTTATAAACATTTAGTATTTTTTATTGCTATAGTTATAGGCCTAAGTAAAATTCAATTCTTGTGTAAAGGGTTAACTTTACAGAGCAGTATAATAAAAATACCCAAAATAAATATACTTCATTAGTAATTAAAGAATTCAAAATATGAGAAGAAAAATGTCGAGTGAAGGTACTAAAAAGAAATAAAATGAATGGGTATATATATTTGGTAAATAGTTGGTATGAGCCAATATTTAACGGACTATACATATAACCGATTGTGAAGATTTTATTACTATGGGATAATTTTTTAATTATTTCTAAACATTCAATAAATATTTAGAAAAAATAATTAGTAAATCTAGTTACCTGTTTTTATATTTTATAATGTAACAGTTTAAGATGCAAATATTTCCAGCTAAACCAAATATGAGACCATATAAATATAAGTAGGTAGATGCGGCATGCCTGCAGTGAATCATCGCATTTCTGTGCATATTGATTGGAATTCCAATGACTGGATAGATTTAAATCTATTTATAGCTCACGTTGAAAATGAATTCAATAAATGACAAGATAACTGTTTTTATAACACACCGTACTCCTACAAATTAACATGTAATAATAATATACATACATCATTGAAAATGTAAAAATCTATGCTATCTGACCGGCTATATCAAATATTGAAAGATTTGCGATATAATATAATATATAATACCTACTTATATTTATATGTATGAGACATCATTTTTTTTAAATATTTGTTATGTCCCTTAGAATAATTGACATTTATTTAGTTAAAGTTATTTATTAATAATTCCCTGTTTTAGAATAATAATTACTACTATGTTAAAATACCGATATAAGTAAAATTATAACAAACCTTTAAACTTGCCATGGACGCGACGGTATAAAATAACTATTTTGTATATAAATGTCGATATACTTTTATAAACATTATTGTAAAAGTTAATTTTATAACATGAAAATTAAGTATGGCCATCTTTTTATTGTTTAACAATTTTATCAAGTATTCAAATATACACTGATCTATTGTATAAAAATATTTAACAGTGTAAATAACACAAATATTTGTTAACGAAGAGTTATTTGTTTTACAAAATAAAAATTGAAATATGAAAAAGAAGCGCGTTGTATGATCTCGTTGTTACGGCCGCTAACCAGTGATTAATTATTGATTAACTGTGTCGGTGAATCAATTTAATCATGCACTTTTTTTAATTATCACATCTTCTAGATAATTTAACCGAACTTTGTGAAATTTACCATGTTTAACTAATTCTTCATATACGTTCACATTATGTAAAATAATAATAATCTATAACTTTGAATTACAAAGAGTCAAGAGACAATTAGACATTAGTCAGTGACAGTGTCAGTGTAACTAAGGCCGCGTCTATATCCCATGGAATCCCGTGAGATATAGCCCAAAGTCTATGTCCCACGGATTCCGTAGGACTATATAAATTATACAGAAAATGTATGTTGACAATTCCAATTAATTAAAAATAAATGAATACACAGACCTGCAAACCTTTTTTTATAGGTATATATATGCATTATTTAAAAGCACCCCACCCCCTGAACTGAATAATGCAATTTTTTTATGTTAATTTAGTAGAAAGTAAAATAATATATAATTGATGATAAAAATTGTTATGTGTTATTCCTACCATATTATCTAACTGGAATTGTCAATGTATTTTTATTAATTGGAATTGTCAACATATATTTTCTGTATAATTTATATAGTCCTATGGAATCCGTGGGACATAGACTCAAATAATATGGACAAAATAGTCAAATAGATTATTGAATCAGCATTTTTTTCCAGAAATTCATTTTTTATTGTTAATAATGTATTTTTTGTAAAAACCTACATTTATAATTATTATAAATATTTAATCAGTCAGTAATACTAATAGTGTCAGTATTATTATTGAAATAAATGTTATGATATATTAAATGAATTGCACTGGTTGAATAGTGTATTTGGCTATAATGCTGGTTCTGTTAAAATAATCAAATAGATTATTCAACCAGAACCATAATTTATTTCTTTGTTTCTATCAGTACATATAATCTTATGACATCCACTTCTTATTAAATCTAATATAGCTCCAGTTTTAATAAATTTATTAGTTAAAGCATAAATTAACTATCATGATAGAGTTATGTTACCAGGGTTAAAGTATTAACAATATTGTACAGTATTAGTTATCCCATCATAATCATAAGACATTTTTTAATTTTCTTTATTAAATAATAATTTACAATATAATTATCTAGCTATCTATTGATATACAGATATTAAACTAGTAGTTACAAATTTACTGATTTATTCATAATTATGTTACCACTATAAAATCTATATTTCACATATGCCATTTGATTAAAAATGACTTTTTTATTTTTAAATTAGACTTTTGGTGTTCTAAATACTAAATACAATGATATTATTATATTAGAGTATTATTATAAAATTATCTTTATAATATTGTAAAGTTTGAAATATTATATTAAATATCATTGCTTAGCTCTCTAGAAAAACTGACAATCAGCATTTATAGTAAATAGATTTAATAGCAATAATGAAATAAAATTAAATGAAATAAAACCAATGTCATTATATATTCAATTTTTTATTCTTAGATATGGGATAAAGTTAATTATGAATATTCCTGTAGATATAATTTTTAAATAAAATATTATTCTTAATATATAGTTACTAATTATTACAACATATAGTAAAAAGTTTGTTTATACTTATACATATGAATTATTCATTAAATTTTTATAATGATAATTTAGTAAAACTTTTTAAACTAAATGTATACTAATATAATGTTATATTATATTAATTAATAGATTAATTTAATTATAAAATAATAAATAATGTTTAATAACATATTTATAAAATTATATATTACTTTAATTAACTTTTATTAAATATAGTAATATAATTATATATAGTTTAAATCCCTATTTAAAAATAAATATGATATAGTGCAAAATTATATATTTTTTAAAATATTTATAATTAAAAAATAAATTACTATAAATTTATAATTTATTAAAAAATATAAAGTTAATTAAGATTTTAAGTTAATTTTAAAAAGTTATATTAATTTAGATAAAACATATTTTAATTAAACATTATTTAATTATTTAAAAACTAAAATATAAGTAGCATATATAATTTAGATAAATTATTTAATGAAATCTTGATTAAAAAATATATTATTATTTTTTAAAATTATTATATATATTTGTTTAGGGGTCGAGGTAATAACCAAAGTTGTATAAACTAGAGTCAGCTGATGCTAAAGGGCTGGGTGGGTGGTCATAATGAGTAAAGAATGACATTAAAAAATATAATAAATACCTGTTTACACTTATTATTTTTCAGAAAACTGAAGAGGGGTGGGTGAGTGGTTCTGTGTTAGTATTGGCTGACACTAGTTTAGATGACTTTGGTTATTAACACAAACCCTTAATATTTATATGTATATATGTTTAAGATATCTGATATAAAAATATATATATATATTTACTTGTTTTTATTTAATTATATAATATTTTAAAATAATAACTGTATATAAGGATATGTTCTATTTAAATTGAAAATCATGATTGAAATTGAAATTTCTGTCTCTTCTTTTTTATTGATATTTTAAAATTTATTTTCTGTTGATGTTGAGGATTTAAATAGAATGTATTTATTTACTATAATTAAAATGTTTATTTGATAAAAATTTGTTAATAAATATTTATATATAAAATTTTTATATATTCGACTTTATAAACTACAAATAGCTTTTTAAGCCATTATTTAATTTCAACACAACTATTTACGTCGTAATGGCTATAACTGAAGAGAAGCTGTGCCAGGAAATCTGCCACTCCATCTAAAAAAGAAGCCAATTTTGTATTGATGCTGATGGACAGAACTTTTAGAATAAATTGTAAGCTATTTGTTATCATGTTTTTGTTGTTAAATTCATAATTGTATTAATTAAGTAAAAACGATGTTGATAAATAATTTGTTTATTATTATCAAACAATTTATATATACATTACATCTATATATTATAAATTAATACATTAATAGAAAATCAAGTTTACAGCTGTTGTCCAGAAAATAACAATATTTAAAATTGTCTAAAATATTTTAATTTTATAATTTGTTCATTGGGTTTTCATTGAATTTTTGGGTTCATTGGGTTTTAAGTCTATTCATATCAAAAACCTTTCCCAGTACTACTCATATTCATTTCATATTTAATAGCTCTACAACTTAGGGGTCCTGGATTTGGGTCTTCTACATATAATAATGTAATGTTGATCATGTTATATTTTTTACATTTTTTTATTTCATTGTAACAAGTTTTTATGTTTAAATACTATACAGTAAAGGTGATAATAAATAAAAATGCAAGGTTCCTACTGTCAATTAAATATTTTAAATGTCTTTGATCATGTACATAACATTTTTAAGAAGATTAAAATTTCCCTTTTTTTCAAAAAAAATTAAAATCCTTTTAATATATGGTTAATAATAAAGATAAGTTTCTTTAAATTAATTAAACATGAGACTTCACATATTTTACACTTGTTTTATCATTTTGAATGTATATTTATCTTATTCATTTTTACACCTAATAAGAAGAATTTCACAGTTATATACATTAGTATGTACTCAAATTAATAAACAAGCATGTCCTACTATAGTTCAAAATGTGAACAAAGTGATAATATTATTTAGGCCTCAAAGTGTTTATGGTTATACATCTGCTATAAAATATCCATGTAAAGAGTAGTTATGAACTTTTGTACTAAACAACTCCTACAATTGCCAATTAATTCCAATACATTTTTTTTTTAATTTTAATTGCATGCACTACTGTTTTCTGACTGTGGAACATTGTTAACATATTGTGCACTATAAAAGAAGTTGAATGATGACAAATGAATATTATTATCCTTGATTATTTGCCTAGTATAGAGAAGTACCGACAAACATATGGAATGGTCACACGAATTTATAATATATTATATGATTATTTTATAATTTATAATGTATTATTCATATATTAAAATATTTAATTTCCACTATTATTATCTCATTTGTAATTATTTAATTCAAGTATAGCAAATTGGTCTCCATAGTAATTTTCTTTATTATCTTAAATAATGTAAATTTTCAATTGATTTTAATTGTTTAAATTGTAACTATGAATCCAATCTTTTTTTGTACTTCGTGTGAATTTACAAGTTACATGACAAAACTATATTTTAAATAATTTAATACATTTACTTTTAATTACAAGTTAATGGTCACAACTAAACATTTACAATGGATCGATACAACATTTTACGAGAGTTGGAAAGTGGCGACATGGGAACTGTCCATTTAGTTGAAGATTTAAAAACAGAACAACCAGAGAAGTATGTAGTTGGCTATTTTTAACATCTAGAGTATTGTGAAAATGCCTTTAATCATCATTTCATATTGAACAGGTTGAAAGTGATGAAATCGTTTTCTGCCAAACATTTGACTGAAGCTAATATCACCGAACTACTTCGCGATGTTCAGAAATTAGTTGATTTGAATCATCCTTCAATCGCGCGTTATTATGATGGATTTGTTGACGGAGATATGTTCTGTATTGTTACGGAATATTTTGAGGTAAATTATATTATTTTACCGATTCTTATAATTTGAATCATAAAGTTACTTAAAAAATATTTATTATTGTGTGTTTATTGTCAGTCAGTGTCGTATTTTTACTAAATACAATAAAATATTATTTTTATATTTTCAAATAGCAATACTGTAGTTGAAGTTTTAAATTAAACTTTTTCTACTCATTAGAAATTTGTATTCCATTTATCAAGCAAAAGTTTATTTTTATACGTTTTATCTATTGATAATTTATTATCATATTTGTACGTTATTTTAAATTCCTTACAGATAAAATAACCCTACCGTATACAATTATTATTATTTGATTGAGACACTGTTTTAAATAATGTTTGAATTAATAAATTAATTCTTCGTCAATATTGAATTTGTACGTGCATTTAATTTGTGATGCCTTACTGATGCCAGTTTTGGATAATTGATGTCTATTCATAAATATGATATGGAAAACTCGACTCAAATTTAAATAGGCAATTACAAGAATTTAATAACGTTCATATATTTATTAAAATAGTGTGTATATTGTCTTATCACATTAGGTTATGCAGATCAAATACTTGGTTGTTATAATATTGAAATCTCTACTGTCCCCTTGCTTAACATATAAGAATCTTTAAATTTAACTTTAATTGACTGTTTACAGCTTTAAAACAATACTAAGTGTTTTGTATATTAGAAATGAATGGACGCTAAAGTAGTCTATCAGCTTGACTACGATCTCAGAAGTGACTTGGTACGGGGCAAGCTTCATTAACTACTGTCTAATGATCAACATCTGCTGTCGATTTGCATAGTATCATTCCATCCAACTGTTAACTTGCCGTGGTCATACTGCAATACTATTAGTATCGGGCTGTAATATAGTATTCTCTTGCTTCATTATGTGTGCTTTGTATAATATTACTGCAAAAGAATGCACTGTTTACTATTTTTCAATAAAATAGACCACTTTAGTAAATATATGTAACGTATATATATAAAATTTTATCTGCAAGTAATAGTAGCAATTTGTGTGCTAATTATATTTATACAAATACTTTATATATCTAGAATTTAGCTTTAATTAAATCATATAGAACGCGTATCCCACTTTAAGATTACATATCCTAAAATATTATATAAAAACAAATGTTATAGTACATTTTATGTAATTCATTGAAAATATATTTTTATATATAAAAAGTAGCTCTTTTCAGAAATATACGTAAATCGATAGAAAGAAATTACTATAAAATTTAGTTTTACAGAAACAAAATTTCAATTATAGAACCTATAAATATATTTCAGTCTCGTAAAAAAGAAAAAGTGAAACCTACACATTTCAGATTGGTTTATCGACTATTTTTGCATAATTTTAATTTGCAACAATTGATTATTAGAATATTTATATTTTTCCAAAAAATTATACGCCTTTTATTTAGGATAATACATTTTATTTTAAAATATAATAAAATATGTAGCACATTTACTCAATCTTTAGAATACAAATATTAATAAGATGAAAAAAAATCAATAATTAAAAATAATTAAAATATAAAATTTATCATAATATTCAAAAACACTCAATAATAAAAAATATATCAAAAGAATTCGCTATGGAAGTAATTTAGCTTTATGTTAAATTTTGAAATAAATTAGTTCTTAAAACTGTTGCTATCATTTATTGAAAAATATTGTTTCTTACTTAATTAATGTTCATGGATTTTATAATTTCAATAATTAATTACATTTCAAATAAAACTCAACGTTTATTCCTATTTTATTTACCCTTTAAAAGTTTTTACTTTACTACTGAAAATATTTACTTTCCACAGATAAAGGTGTGTTGTAGTTTACTATATTTTTATGTTTTTGTATAGATTTCGTAGTAGATATATATTTGTAATTTTATATTTAAAACATATTGTATGTTATATGAACATTCATTTTGGTAATTTTAAACTTGCTTTATTTTAACACCACACATGCATCACATTATGTATTTTTCCGTCTATTCTTTATTGAAGAAAACTATGTTGTGATTTTCAACATTGATTTATATATAGTTAACGTTAAAGACTACCTAAATTAAACCTTTAAAAAGTTAAGGTTAGTATAGTTTTTGCGTTAATATATAAACATGGTAATAGAGTCACTGTGTATATATAACAAAATAGGAATCACTAGTCTCAGAACAACTAAATTAGTCACTTTTGAAAAAATTTGTGAAAACTACGAAATAGTATTTTACTTATATTGTGACAAGAGAACACAAGGTTGTTTCCCTCAAAATAGACCACCCCTTGTCAACTATGTCCCATCATCTTGGGAATCCGTATATCAATAGATAAGAGTTCACATAGCTTAAGTTACTAATTTAATCCTGATCGATTGTACACTTCGCCATTCGAGCAATTTAACAACGAAAAGAATTATTGCTGCCATTGGCAGTTAATTGACTGCTGAAATATTTGTGGTAAATAATGATTTTTTTAAGAATATATAGTGGCATTCCAATTATAACGATATACAAAAAATGTGTACCATATATTATAAATTCCACTTATAGACTAGGTACTAATTTTTAAAACATAAAATAAACATTTCACAAAAATAACAATTTGTCTATTTTTTAAATACCTAAAGTTAATAATGACACATCGTACTATTTGTAACTTTTTTGTATAGATATCAGTTAATATTTATTTTTATTGTTGCTGCTTTATTTTTATTGTTTTCATTATAATATTTACTTTATTATCTTTTTGATTGCATATTTACTTCATTATAATATGTCACTTTTTATTTTCGCTTATAGGGGGGGTCTCTACAGGATAAAATGAAGTACATGAAGGAAATTGGTCAGTTTTTTAACGAAGCGCAAATTCTCGAATGGACGATACAGCTGTTGATGGCAATTCATCACGTTCACTTCTGTCAACTTCTTCACAGAAATATAAGACCATCGTAAGTATTCCCCTCATTTCGATCTACCTAAGTCAGTAGTGGATATTAATTACTTTGCCACGTAAAATCAGTTACATGGCAAAATTTCATAAGTAAAATTTATTGCCTATATGCTACTACGCTAAAATTGTGCTGTTACGAGGAAAAATCATCGATAAAGTTAGCATAAATATTGTACAAAATAAATGTTATTTTTTATGATAGGTTACCGGATTTTTGTTTTAAATTTAATAATTATTGTGAAGATAAAATTTATGTTTCGCAAGGGCATTTCCCAAATGTATTTTAATTTTTATTATCAATTTTATCAAACTTTGATTTAATGTATTTCATTCATAAATATTTTGAATTACTTGAAAGTTATTAAATATCATGATTTATTATAATTAATTCAATATTTTGTGGTTTTTAAATTTTCTGTACACAATGATCATAACTTGAAAATTATATTCATAAATACGGTTATTATAATTTTTGATTCATATTATTTCTTAAATGTGGAAACAGAGGAAGGAAAATTATCATAAAAAAAGCCGAAAGCACCTTTTCACTTATTTTTACTTTCTTGAATTTGATCACTATTTTAATTTATTTATATACTCGTATATATAACTATTACCGTTATTGTTTTTTTTGTGTTGATCTTCAGTATTGTGATCTTCAGTATTATGATCTTCAGTATTGTGATCTTCAGTATTGTGATCTTCAGTATTGTGATCTTCAGTATTGTAGATGTGTGATTTACTTTTCTTCAGTATAGCATTTAAAGCAATTGGGCAAAATTTATTTAAACATTTGAAATTTTATTTCTTAACATTTTCTATAAGTAAGCGTATTAATGTTAACGTCATGGACAACTGTAACCGAGGTCCGGTAGTTTCGATCGAACACTCTCACTTAAATCAAATTTGGGGCGATTTAATTAATTTTTAATTAATCATTTTTTTACAAAATGTCATAAATACTTCAAAAATTAAATAATACAGTTTAGTAAATGGAAATATTGAAGAAAGAAATCAACCAAAAGAAATAAATGAGTATATTTTCAAAAATTATTTTTCCCCTTAAAGTAAAATGTGATAATATATATAATAGTTTTATAAATCTTCTTGTCTTCTATCATGTATGTGCGCTTCAGAAATATATTTTTGAAGAAGGGGATACTGAAAGTTGGTGACTTTGAACTTTCGTGTTTTGCATACAATCGAAACATCTCTGGTGGTTTCACAAAAACTCCCTACTATTGCAGTCCGGAGGCTTTAAAACATGAAGGGTACACACATAAATCGGATATTTGGTAATCAACTGCTTTTGTTAAAATGATTGTTAATGAAATCACACGATACAACGACTATACTTCGGTTCATTTTAATCAAATGTAAATATACCAAAACAAGAAAACATTTATGATCCCTAAACGGTTTACCAAATATTATGACAGTCTATAGATTTTTTTGTTAATTCTAGAAGAAAAATAAAAACTTTGCTTTTTATATACCTTCTATAGTCTATCATTTTTTTAATAAATTCTTGTTTTTAAGAGGTTACATGTTTATTAGCGCTATTGTTTATACTGGCAACGCTTATGTTCATGCATTTTATTATAATTTACTAGCTGTTTTTAAGATTATATATTTTTAGAGGTATATCTTTATACTTTTATTATTTATACATAAACTTTTATTGTATTGTATAACATTAATTTCTGTCTCGTATCTATTCAATTAAATCTATATGTCTACTACCTAATTTTTTAGCAAAACAAAAGTACTCTTAGTGAATAGATTGACATAAATTGAGAACACAAACATGGAAGTGGAAACACATGGAAATGGTGGATATATCAAATAATGATTTTAGATTAATTAAGAAAACAAATCGTAAGGAAATCTTAATATTCATTCAGATGATAAACAATTAGATAATTTTGTTTATTATAAATTTATAAATTAATTCTTTTTTGTAAGTACATAAGAAACCATTTTTATTTTTAAAAAATAGCAGATTTCCAAGGTTTATTATTTTTTTATTAAATTTCAATAATAAATTGTCTTTATTTATAAAAAGGATATTTTATTTGAGTCTTACAATAAGGAAGTTTTATAAATATTCAGGAATAGCGGCAGCCTAGCCTATTATATAAATATATAAATATATATATATATAATCAATCTTAAATGTTGACTATTATGAGTTTTCTATATTTTCGTTAAATGCGTGATGTTGTTTATATAATAGCTGGAACCACAAAAATGTAGTACCACTTCTCTATGTATTGGAAAAAATGTTTTCATAAAAAATATTAATAACAAATATTTTGAATACATATTCTCATATTCTGCCATAAATTGATATGTCGCTGAGAAATATGTAAAAAGGTAAAATAATAATCCAGTGGAAAAAATAATAATTTATATGTATAACACAAAGGCTTTTGTTTTATCGATGCGTTAAAGCTGGGAAAAATGAGTTACCCGTTCATTAATTATTTAGCCAATTGTCCATATATTGTTAAAAGGTTGGTCAATTTATTTATTTAAAACATATATCTAAATTATATATATATTATAAACCTATATCTAAAAAATATATATATATTTAAAATGTATAACGGTGTTACATAAATGTTAATAAAAATATATTGTTTACTATTTTGCTCATGAAAGGTCGGCTGGGTGTGTTATCTTTGAACTCTGCGACTTACAGCATCCTTTTGAAGGTTCGGGTTTGATGTCGGTTGTCTATAAAATCATTCGGAACCCTTATCCATCAGTAACTACTGGCTTTTCAAAAAATATGCAGGAAATTGTTGACAGGTAAAATCTTGACAACATTTTAGTAAAACAAAATCAGTTTTGAAACAATGGGAATGTTTAACAGTTTATAATAATCAATTATTTTTTTTTAAATTATCTACACATATAGGTATATATATACATTAAATATATATATAGGCCTACATAATGTATATATGCAATTATTATATATTTGTTTATCTTTGTTTTCTATGGTTAATTTCGTCAAAATAATTTTGTTTGATGAAAATAACACATTATTTTATTTTTACCATAACAAACACTTAGCATTAAAAGAGTATGCTATTTCAAAAATAAATTTATTTTACTGATTTTCAAAATAATATGAAAATACAATGTTTTGAATTAATATTATTGGTAATATGATTGTAATATGTAATAGATTTCGAAAATGTCCCAAAAATATTTCAAAATACGAAAAAACATATTTTGGAATATAACATCAAATAAATAAAACATCAAAGTATGACATCACTGCTACCAATCAACGTAATAAAAATTTTAGAGAAAATTATTTTAAATACTTGCATTTAATATTCAAGTTATATTTTAAAATTTTAGCTAAAGCGGATTTGTCAGCTCATTAGATTTAAACAATTTTCTATTGGAATAAAAATTTATTGAAAATTATAACGTTTGTTATTTTTATATTTATGCTGTGTATACTTTTATACATTTCAGTAGTATGGGATTAAATATATATTTTTATTGTAGGTTGTTAGAAAAAGATCCAGAACTTCGATCCCCTGCTTTTGAAATCTTGAAAATGCCCTTCATGAAGCGATATTTATGGGTGAGAAAAAGTTGCATGAAGTGTGCAGATTAAAAATTTATTAACCGTTAATTTTATTGCGATTACGCTACTAATTCTAGATAAAACATACACTATTCAATTATATCAAATTAATGTATTGTTAGAAATTTATAGTTCGTGTTTGTACTTTTTTCATACATAAATATTTTCAATTGTTGAATTCACTTCTGCAATTAACTTCTGCTGTTGGTATCAATGGGAAATTCATAAAAACTAACTAACAATTGTATTTCAGTTTACTCGAAGAAAAATGCAATTGAGCCACGAGGAATTAAAGGAAAAAGCAGTCGAAGAAGAGGCATCGATTATGAAGAATCAGTTACGTATTATTGAATTAGATACCTATATATTTTTGATAATATTATGTAAAATCAATTAATGTTAAAGTCGTTTTATTAATTGATTTTAAAGTAGATATATATATATATAGTATGTGAAGGTCACTTATATCTAATTCGTCATTTTGAAGTCATACCCACTCTCAAAGCATCTGAAACTGTAAACTTAAGCACTAAAAGTTTACATTAAAATTATCTTCAAGAATTGGACGCTTATCTAAAAGCAGCAAGTTATACATTTAAAGTAAATATTATTAATGTCAATTAGCAATACATACTTCGAGTTAATATACGACTACAATTGGAATGCTTAATGTTAAGGTGACATGTTTGTTCCGTCATGTCTTGGACTTAATTTTAAATTAAATATAATGACTTATTTTTTCTAAAATTCGGTAAAAAAGTTGTTTCAGTAATTAAATTATTTAAATTGATCGATGTAAATACATTTCTTACAAGATTGGAAGTTTTACATTATCTAAACATTAAAAACTTTAACAGTAAATTATTTTTATTATATTTTATAATTATTATCCAATAAAATACAATAAGTAAATTACAATGTCATGTATAATTAGGTATGCATTCAAATCCAGTTAGTTTATAATGTCTCATTTGGCAGTCATTATCACAACCCATATATAATTATATTTCAAGAATAAATAAATTCCTACATATTTGATTTTAACAATGAAAATATATTAATGACATGGAAAAATAACAATAAAATATATGATGGTAAGAAGGCTCACTCTTTATTAAAATTCGCTATACAGGTGAAACAGAATTTTAATATTCGCAATTTTTGAAAAAAAACTGTATTATGCCGTTGAACCTATATTTTATGACAAAATAAATAGATTATGTAATTATAAATGAGTAATTACGTCAAAGAATTAACTTGCCACCGCTCTGAAATTCGAAAATATCACAAAAAATATTTTTGTTGTAATAAAAATTTTAAACGAATAAAAACATTAAACATATATAATTTTAACTTTTTAGGATAGTCGTTTAAAATAATTTTCAAAGTTTTACTGAGATGAATCTATACATCTTACAAAATATAATGTAAACATTCATGTAAATAAATGATCGCTAAAACATAGAGTCAGCTTTCTTTACCTTCTTCTATATCCTTTGATGAGACATGCAAATGAATGTGATTTCTTAGTTTAATATTTTTATCAGCATATTTGTAACTTTTACTTGATTACTTTAGTTACACCAAAAATATATAATTTATATTTTTCAACAACAAAAACATTTTCTCCATTTTTACACATTACACTTCATTATAATTCAATTACACTTTTTACTGTCCTTCTAGTAATTGATAACTTGAATTTAGGTTTTTTAATTTTGTTATTTTTAACGAAATTTATTTCAGATCAGAACTTATTTTACCAAAGGAGAGAACCATATCAGCCACAAAGGCAATGAAGATAAAACTGAAAAAAGATGCGGAAGAACGAAAACGTTTGTGAGTAAAGGTTTGGGATGCCATGATAGGACAGTGAAGGTTGGTGTACCATAGGGCAGTGAAGGTTGGGATACCATAGGGCAGTGAAGGTTGGGATACCATAAGGCAGTGAAGGTTAAGATACCATAGGGCAGTGAAGGTTGGGATACCATAGGGCAGTGAAGGTTGGGATACCATAGGGCAGTGAAGGTTGGGATACCATAGGTCAGTGAAGGTTGTGATACCATAAGGCAGTGAAGGTTAGGATACCATAGGGCAGTGAAGGTTGGGATACCATAGGGCAGTGAAGGTTGGGATACCATAGGGCAGTAGAGGTTGGGATACCATAAGGCAGTGAAGGTTAAGATACCATATGGCAGTGAAGGTTGGGATACCATAGGGCAGTGAAGGTTAGTATGCCATGATAGGACAGTGAAGGTTGGGATACCATAAGGCAGTGAAGGTTGGGATACCATAAGGCAGTGAAGGTTGGGATACCATAGGGAAGTGAAGGTTGGGATGCCATAGGGCAGTGAAGGTTGGGATACCATAGGGCAGTGAAGGTTGGGATATAAATTATGGTGCTAATATTCTTGTTCATATTTGCAGAAAGTTGTCACTACACGATGCAACCCTATAACCTTCAAAATAACCACATATATATTGTTAAATGTAAAATTGTAAAGAATACAAAATTTGGTACGCGACAATATATGCATCAGCAAATAAAAGAGCATAGCTAAAGTTACACAAAAACTCATGGACACCCATCACAACTACTAAAAATAACATTCTTTTTAACTTATAATAATAAATAATTATTAAATTATTTTGTCACACGACAGTCCGCTAAAAATAACAAAAACTCATTTATACTGCAAATGACTCAACGCGACAAGGAAAATTCTATTTTGATATTTAATCCATGTTATGAATATTAACGTTGTTTCAGTAAAAATGTTTTAAATTTGACTGTATCGACATGTGTATTGTTATATTCGATAATTCAGGCGGTTGTTTCTTTCCAATACTAAACCATCATCGATAATGGGGAGACATTGTAAAAAATATATATAAGCTTATCAGGTTATTTAACATCGACCAGAAAAGAGGCATTATCCTTATAATATAAAATATTCAAGAAGACAGACAATTAAAATGAGTTGACACAGCTTATCTATAAACTTTTACTCCTTAACCTATAATGTATGTGTAGGACAGTAGGCCTACATCACGTTATTTAATGAATATTTCCGCACAACTCTGCCGTTAAAATACTAAAGTATAAACTTTACTTGAGCGCGGCGCAAAGCACGCCGCATGGTCAGGGTAAAATAAATAATTTGGTGTGCTTGAATATTTGGTCTTCCTTAAAATATAATTTTGGAAATTTACAAAAGGAGAATGGTCCATAATTGAATTAAAAAGTGTATGTTGCACAAAAACTATTTTAAATATATTTATTTTTTATTAAAACATTAATATTTTTAGAGCAGTCACTCGTTTGTATTAGAGTTATTATTTTATATCATGAGACACATTTTTATTAGTTGAGTTCACCATTGAATAGCTTCTATATTTAACCATCTTTAGCAGCAGTTGGTTGTTGAGCATTAATGAGTAAAATCTTAACACTTAATTAATTGATAAACATGAAGAATAAAAGTGGGACTCTTACAGTCTTAGAACTACTTGTAGTATTTAATAATAATAAACCATTTTTATAGAGTCCTTATATTTCGCAATTATGTTCCTCTAATTTCCGACAGCCGGAGGCGGTAAATATTGATTTCGAAATGTTTGGCTTCTAAAAAACAAATTCATTTTGTCTTTTGATTATTATAAAATAATAATTTTATAATTAATAGTTATTAAAGCTTAATTAATTAATATATAAGAATACTCTACTTCATTTATTTTGACAGATATTTGATTATAATATTATATTACCTGCTTATTCATAGTCATCAATAAAAAATTAAAACTACTACCCAAATATTATTCTTTAATCCATAATTTTTCTATCTTGATCTTTAATATACATAGTGCTGCCGGCCCTCTTAATCGTAATCTTAATCAATTCAGTTTATATTTTCTAACTTAAATCAGATGATTAAACTATATATTAATTATGTTTATTATTATTTATGATTATACATATTTTTTTCTACTTCTTTTCCATTGAATTAGGAGTAAAATTTCAAAAGAAGAAACGAAACAGAGCAATATTATAGACTTTTCTTCCAAAATAAAGAAAGGACTCATTGGACCAGAAGTACGTTAAATACTTAATTAGTACTGTTTTGTAATCTTGCCTGATTAAATAAAGCTTTATAAAATATTACAAATAACGACATGTGTAAGAACAGTTTAAATTGACTCGTCCTATATACTGTTTTACATTTTAATGATTTGTTATAATATTAATTGTCAAGAAATTATATAATGGTTAGTATTTCTATAGGTTTGATAATAATTGTAAATTTTATAAATGTAATTGTTATTAATATGTCGTATGGTTTTATTGTGCCTATTTCAACTAGAATATAGTGTCTATTATTCTCTAACTGCAATTGAAATTAGATGAACATTTATTAAAACACAATTAATAAATGTTATAAAGGAAGTAAGAGCTCACACTAAATATGAAAATATTATGTGAAACAAACTTTGGTTACAGATGAATAATAATGCAAAGAAATAGATAAACCAAATTCAAAGAATTAGCAATCAAGCAAACTGTTAATATTAAAGAAGATAAGGTTAAATTAATGTATATAATATCTTAGGCTAAATATTAAAGTTTAATTTAATTGCAACGGAGTCAGTGGCTCTTCTACTTTTGAAAGTGTTGTTATATACAGATAATAAATAAAGAAACATATTCAAATAAATAAAGACTTTTTTATTATATGTATATAACAAAAAATATAGTTTGAGAAATCCTTCTTATATGTTTTTAGAACATATTATTGGGAAATGCAACAAAATGGTGGGGTGTGTTGAAAATATTCATTTATTTGAAAATATTTCAACTGTTTTTTTTGTTATTTAATTTGACACATCGACACATGGAAGTTTTTAAAATTTCAAAAAGTAGTAAAGTTGTTAACATACCTACGTCGTCATCATTTTTCATATTCTTTTTACGATATTTGATGATAAATTTGTGTGATAAGCAACACTTTTATTATGATTTCTATATAAACACAATATCTATAAAAGTCTATGGATGTAGCCTATAGCTGCACTATAAATGACGAAACTAAATGTGTGTAAATTTTACCCACCCACCCATTTGCCATTTTACTCTTCATATTTAATTATTGATTTATATTTAAATTAAAACTATTCTAATTCTTAACCAAAATTCGAATTTATAATATCGCTTTTTGTATTTTATGATTATTTTTTAATATTTGAAATTTCTATGGTGATCAACGTGATAACTTCAAATTATAAAACAATCAGGCATTATAATCGATATGGCTACTTATAGAAAGAACCATTTTCTTCTTTTTGCTAACTAAAAAAAACTATTAATTTACTCCTTTTCTTTGTTCAACAAAGTCATGAACAAACATTATTTAAAATCATCAATTATTTCGAAGAAACCGGCTGAATCAAATGAGTTTAACAACCTGTATATTATAGCGGTTGATTTAGTTTTTTTGTATATTAGTAACTGAAATAATAAGAGTGCAGAAGGAATGTGTCGTATTTAAGAAGTATAAAATTATATACAATTTTTTAATATAAAAATGTTAAAGAACTTTAATTTAAATAGAAGTGTGTAATTTTTTGAAAATATTTTAAACTAATTATAAATAATTATAAACGTTAATAATTATCTGGCTATTTGACTTATGAATAAGTTAAGCGAGCTAATACGCAATAAAATTTCTTAAATATATGATTATGTTTAATATTTAAATTTTAACTTAAAAATAAATGGAAGGTTTTGTATTTTTTGTATTTTTTCTACAGCATTTTAAAATGTGGCTTTAATGCCAAAAATGTTACGGGTTGCATCAACTTCTTTGTAGCTGTATATACACATCAAACTAATTTGTACAGTTTGATATAATTGAGAAGAATAAGCTACTTCTTTAAAATAATGGTTTATTAGTTTTAAAAAAAGGCTAAGACCATATATTTTTACAATAATTGGTTTTAAAATTAAATATTTAATATAATTATATAAATTCTATCAGAGATATTAAACCACATTTAAAATCACTAGTTTAAATAATTTAAAACGAACTCTAATTAAGTTAAGTTGTCTATTTGGCGACAAGTTGCCCTTTTCATCAATAGAACTGACTCCAGTTTGTCAAATTAACACATTACTGATCACCTCCACTACTCGTTGTTACCTGTTTCAGCTTCTTCCCATGACGACCGACAGGCCGCTACCTTCTCTACATCTTACTCAAGAGCGGCGCAATGATTTTCGTAAAATAATAGTTTTTAATAGTTTTTCAAATTTGGCAAAAGAGCAAACACAACACATAATATATAGAATGCCACAAAGTATTATGTGAATGCTGTCAGTTCTAGTATTTAATTTAATTCATTATGTAGTAGGTACACAAAACGTATAAATGGTTAACTACTCATGCTTTGTTAAATATAGTGTAACAACAATTTTAAAATTAACTATTCTATTCATATTCATTTTAATTTTAATTGAGAAATGTAGCGAGTGATCCTACCTCAAAATAGAATATTAAAATTTAAATTAAATTTTATCTATGTTTGACAACTGCTCAAAAGCATGAAATCTACATTTACAGATAAAGAAACTAAAAATTCAAACAGTTGTAATATAATTTTCTCTTATCTATATTAATCTGAAGTTCAAATAATGCAACTGACATTTCAAGAATCACAAAATGTAAAGTAAATATTTTTAAACATTTTTAAACTATTTTATTTATAAATGTTTATTATAAATATATTTACTGTATGTACCACTACTCACCTATTTCAATTTTACATTTAAATTTAGATCTAACCAAAGCTACGTCTGTATTTTGTTAGATTTTGTCAATTTTATGTTTTGTTTAATACAATTCCAATACTATTACATTCTACTAATCTAATTTAATTCTTTCTAATACGCATATTACCTATCGTTATTTCAACTCGAGTATATAACCGATTAATTATAATTATTAACCAACCCTACGCACTGATAATGTGTCTTCATAAAATTCCATCCATAAACATAACACTTATGATTTTCTTTAACAAAAATGTATGTATTTCTTTTTGATATCCTAAATTAAGAATATTTTTCAAATTTTAATTAAGAGATTCTTTGATAATTGAAACTCAAAATGCACAACATTTATTCTAAGCTAGTATTTTTTATTGTTTACATCGGTGGTTTCATAACCCCGCATCACTATTCTTTTACCGAATTATGATTTGAGTTGAATGTTTTATTCATTATTTCCCAATGTGTTCATAGTACTTGCCTTAGATCTCAATTTTGCGGTGTTGTATTTTTTTATCCACGTGTACGACATGTTCCTGAAGTTCTTATCAGAACATGTGTAATCATAAATATATATAACCTAATTCGTTTTTGGATGTCTATAAAGAATATTGTAAATTGGAAGCATGAAACCTCCAATGTAAACTATAAAATACTCTGTGCTTTTTTAGTTTTAATATTCAGCGAGCCTCTGTACTAGATTTATTACAACGATGTTTTTTATTGTAATTGCTGTTCATACAAGGTACTCAATTTTGATTTATGTATTTGTATTACAACAAATATCAAACCAGTTATTTGCGGTTTACTATTAAATTCTCTATTGTAAGAGGTAAATGACAATCAATTAAAATTAATTATCAATTTTGAAATTATATGATTTCAATACTTAAACTAGGAAATGTGTTGTAATGAACCGTCGTAATAATTAATAACGCTATGTATCGGATATAGTTAACAATAGGTCGATTTCTTTTACATTGAAAGCAAATATATGATTCCTAAAAATGTCAATGGAATTCTTATTTTTACACGATATTTCAAACACTATAGATTTCGTATGTAAATATGCATATTAAGTTAGTTTAATATTATCGCACGACATCAAGAGCTTTACATATATTTATTTATTTTTTATTTAGAAAATTTTCGCTATAGTTTTGCCCACCTCTAGACTAATATAAAAATCATTCTTAAAAAGGTAACAGAGGGGCCCATGACGATTCTGTTGATAAACGTATAATATATGAAATACTTAGTTGCATAGTTGGATCAATTTGGCTGTAGGCGTGTGCAAAAAAATGGAACATTTGCGGGTCAATATCGTTTGGATATAATATTATTGAATAAAATAATAATTTTGCAGTTAAAAAGATTAGATTTATGTATTTGGTGTATTTATATGTTTCCTCGTTTTAATAAAAAATATATTATAAGAATGTTATATATAGAAATGTATTAATACATTACCAATGAAAAAATTATGTTAATATAATGTTTTTAACTATGTAGACGGTATAACCATTATGTAGAACAATAGGATTGGATTAACATTACAGATAAGAAAAAATATATACTTAAAATTTAGATTACGCACTGTTAAGCTTAATAATTTATTTGGATTTAGTAGTGGAATATATTTGGTACATACAGTATATTTTCCCCTCTCAGTTTATATTGACTAATTACCGAAATATAAACCACTAATAAATCCAAATAACATATACATGTATCTGTTATTGACGTCATGGGATTGAGAATTTCATAATTTGTTTAGTTCACATTATAGACATAGTTAATATACTTTCATAATTGTACTGAATCCAATTGTATCTACTTTAAAACCTATTTCAGTTAGGTTAAAAAAGTAATATAATGAACAAAATTCCGTATTTTAATCCTTGTTTCTATATTCCTGTAAAATATGGCTCAGATTTAGCTCGTAATCATAATTAACTGTTCCAACAACCACTGTAGTTAATTGTGAAGACTAAATATAGCTCCAATGGAATTGACTTTAACACTCACCTTGGGGAACACATGAAAAAGTTTTCAATGATAAATCTGATAATGGGATCGCTAAGTTTGTAATACAACAGCGCGTAATCCTGATTTTAATATTGCTTCCATCGTTCACAAATATGTGATTATAAGTATGGTAGATACAATAATTAAATCTGCTTTTATTGTAAAAAAACAAGAACAATACTATGAATTTCAACTGTGGATTTTATCCTGTCGACTATGATATTAGGAAACATATCATTAATACAATTAGATCAAATTTAATATTTTATCGAATAATGTGCTTTGTATTTCTATACAAGTACAATACTTTGATATATTATTATTATATAAACTGTTTCCGAGTGTGTTTTATGATTAGTGTTTAGTGTTTATAGTGTTTACATTTTCGTGATTTTTGATTACACGACTAAGCGTTGTATTTAATATTTTAAAAAAGTATTTTACTGGGGATAGTTTTCTTATCTATTTCAGCTCGCCCAGAGTCGGCAGCTCAGCCATCTACCTTGAGTGAACATGACGATGATACGGTACGTCCCAAGTCGGTGGGAGGAATATCCAACGATCAGGATTTATCGCAATATTCGACACTCAACAAGGCCCTTTACTCTCGCCACGCACCCAAGGAGGATGATCTGCCAAAGACCTATAATATTTACGACATCAAGTATTCGAAAGTTCAATTCGCAGTAGACGTGGACGCCCCTGCAAAATATGCTCCCAATGGATTAGGTGAATTGGGATTTTTTATAATTTTCGCACCTTCAGACACATAGGGGGCATGGAAATATTCATAAGGAGGCATAAAAAAGCTCTTTAATTTTTTAACTTTTCTACTTCCACCCTTTTACCCCCTTTGGTCCGCATTTAATTCTTGGAGTGGTACCACTGATAATCTCTCTGCGAAAAACAGTACATATTTACAAAACTGTTGATACAATTTTAAATAAGTATAATATTTTATTTGGTTTTAAAAATTACAATTTATTTATATATCTTGAGAATAAAATAAAAAACAAATATTGAACAAAAATGCAGATACTTATACTGTTGGCACATTTCATGCATAATAGGTAGGCATTGTTCATATCTACGGCTACATGCATATTGTACGCATCTATCCCTATTTTATATCCCATTCTGTTCAATTTAATTACAAATATCAATTATTGCGTATTTTAGTTTATTTCGTTCATGGTTCACTTTGTTACTTTTGTTTTATTAAATTTTACTTATTTAGGCTTACGTTTAACCTGTCGTAAATAGTATACACATATTTTTTAGAATTTTAGGATTTTGGATTTTAAAGATTTAAGATTATGATTTTGAACTATTTTATTTTAGAAAAACAAATAAAACCTCAAGATGCTTACATAATATTATATTTCGACGAGTTTCGTACTAAACCAGCTAATCAATTGTGCTAACTACTATTTTTATACTTATTATTTGTGGCTAATTGGTTAACTATTATTCATGTTATTTAAAATTTCTACACTTTGGTCTTCATAGTTCTTGTCTGAGATATTTGTAAATCGATTTTGATATTGATAATAATAAAAATAAAATTTCTGATTTTATTTCATTAATCGTTCAAATTTGTGTTGTAGTGAGATGTAGAAAGTCAAAGTGGTACCATGATGACTAATTAACAAGAAGGTGCGCCTCTCTCCACTATTAAATTAATACCGAAAACATTGAAAGTTGAACCAGCATATTATGTCCGACTAATGAATTATGCCACTATTAACTATTGTCTTGTTATACGCAAACAAATCGACCTTTATTCCTTGTATTCTATTCTTGTCATCGAATTCTTCGGGAAATACGATAGAACAATAGCTACTGGATATCCTAACTTATATATTCTAACGATAATTCTGCAACTTCCCAAGAAGAATTGAGCGAGCAGTGTCTATACTAAAATGTTGTGACCGCTTTGAAATGTGATCCATATTTAGATTGAATTGTATATTATAAGTAATATTATTATATGTTAAATATGGTATTTAACTTTATATAAAACTATTCCTCCTTAAAAATGACGACGGCAACAGCCTGTAACACCCTGTATATGATTGCAAACCTCAGGGCCAAATCACTCTCTCCGTGACATGGACAGGAGTCAATCCGACCGACAGATGGAGTTGACAACAGTGTCTGAGGAAGAGAGTGACACGGAGGATGAGGAGGAGGAGAGTAACGACGACGCGGGAGAGGGGGGTCCGGGTGAGGGGGACCGAGCTGGCAACGAGCCACACTCCCGGGACTGTAGTGATCTTCCGCGGGACAATGTGGCCGAATTGGTCTTCTGTCTGGAGGACTTGCTCTGTGATGAGGAGACTGATCCAGGTCGGTCACTTTGAGCCACTTGATCCGAGCAATAATTACTATCACGGACATACAATATATAGAAACACCACCGAAAAGGCACATTTATTACACAAAACGTTTTTTTAAATATGCGCTTTTTTTAGATTTTAAAGAAAACTATGTCGTGAAAGTTGATTAAAATTCCCCACATATATTTAAAATTTATGACGTAGAATCCCATGGAATAAATAAATAAAAACGCAATTTTTCCGACCGGTTTCGCTTTCGCTTTTTCAAGGATTTATTAATAAAACAATAATTTAATAAATTATTTGAATAAAATAGAATCAGTTTACAATAATAAAATTAATAGTTTATATTTATATTTATTTATTCTATTAGCTTTATATTTTAGTATCATACTTGATCATGCCTTTGTGTTGGTTTCTATAAATAATAAGTATCTAGAAGCCCGCTGTCAGCCTTCTGTCGTTCTTTATATTTATATTTATATTTTCCCTTTATTAATATCCTAATGATATTTGTTACGCATTCAAAGTCATATCTGTATATTTATAATAAAAGAAAACATCATTTATATGTCAGTATTCTTGATAATAATGTGATTATCTGTACATCATTCGATTGTACATTTTGTTAACAAATCTATGTAAAATATAAAAATATAGGTTAGGTTAGGTTCATGTACGGTTTGACCATATGGTATTTATAAATATACAATAACTGTTGATTATGGTTATTGATTAATAATAATTAATTGATGGCGTTAACGTAAACATTTACGTAGAGTCCATTTTGTCTGAATTTAAGTTCTTACGCTTATAACGAATAATAATGGTAATAAGCTCAATGAACACGATAGATAAAATATAGTTGAAAAACATATAAATATATAATAAATTATAATATATATAATATATAGTTATATAATTATCTAATAAGTTATAATATATAGTTATATAATTATTTAATAAGTTATAATATATAGTTATATAATTATATAATAAGTTATAATATAATTATGAATTATTATATATATATATATTATATTATATTACCTTTATTGTAAATGTAATTTATAATATATATTACACAAAAAATATGTAAATATATGACTAATCTGTATATATACTATATAGAACATCGCTTTTTCATCCTTCTTATTAGGCCTATTCAGCAGATCCCACCTTATAATATACAGTATGTTCAATAATGTCTCAATTTAACAACACTTTACAAAGTTTTCTAAGAACTCAATATACTCAATTGCATAAAATTCCAGTTATGATCAAAGTCAATTTACTCGGTTTAATTTAAACGTGACTGTATGAAGAAGTTATAACATTTGAACACAATGAAGATGTTTTACAATATTAACTGAAACATATTTATACCTTGTTGTTGTGAAAACCTACAACTGATATTATAGATCTTAATTAGTCACAAGAAGTAGATATCATAATTGGCAAATAGTAACGTATACAACAACCTAAATTTTTACTGTTTCCACACTTTCACAAATTGTGAAATGTGAATAAGTCGGCAAACCATTAATTTATATATATCATCTTTAACCATATTTTAAATACAAATCAAAATGAATACAGTTTTTAATAACTTGCTTCAGTACTGTATTGTTTATTATTTGTTTGAATTTATAATATGTTTTAATATTTGAACGCATTTATAACTTAATTCTGTGTGAGTAGCTTTTGTAGTTTGAATTCACTTGGTCGATCGATGTATGCATTTGATTCAAAAGTTTTGATTAAAATTATGAATATAAAACTAATAGCGGTGATCAATAGAAGTTTTTAATTTGTTTGTTTTTAATGGTAGTTTTTAAAATTTAAGTAGATGTAAATCTAAAAACGTTATTCAAATATAGTTATAACTTATATATATATAGGAATCTGAATTATAAATTTTTATAAAATTATGTTTCTTTTTGAACGGTGTTAAAGAGTTCATAGAAGCTATCTGAGATCTTTAATTTGGGCCATATTTTTCAATAGTATTTTAGGCCAATTTTATGACTGTTCTATATTTATAATTATTTGACCAATTTTTCAATAATTTTTTTAATCATATTATTTTAACAATTATATATTTATTGTTATCAACAGATGATAATGATGTCCTGGTTGAAGAGGATAACGAAGGCGCTTATGGTCCATACGTCAAAGAACAAAGAATAGAGCTCATTAAAAAGTATCCTTTGATAAACATAACTTTTATTGCTTAACACTCTGTCGATTATATTGGGCAAAATTACTCGAAATCAATGCAAGCTATTATTTATCATATGCTTTGGAATCATTTAACAAAATTTTCTTGAAGTTCTTTTAGTAATATCATTTTTGATGTAACTCTTTGGCATCATGATGTAATCTATCGTTTATTAATCATGTTTTAGTCATGTTTCGGAAAAAACACTTTTTTAATAGATTATGAACAGTATTATCTAAAGTACTACTAAAGTATAGTAGTATTTATAGATTTTAGAAAGTATTATAAAAGTATATGAATAAACTCTCAACAATTTTAATTTAAAATTCTGTTTAAGCCATCCAGTCTGTTTAATTCTTTTTTATCACTATGAGGTTTACAAAAAGCAGTCATCACAAAATTATTTTAATGTTGGTCATAAATAATCATTTTAATTGATATTGCCTTATATTTTATAAAAAAACTAATTCTCAATTAAATATAATCTATATTATACCTATAACATAATATATTTTAATATTATCTATAATTTTTAGTATTTTATTCGAATTTAATCAGTATTTTCTGTTTTGTTTTATTCATTATTCTAAATTTACTAATCATAAAGAAATTTAATGCAGAAACAATTTATTTTAGTTATATTTATGAGGTACATATTTTAGTTTTAACGTTCATTTACTTTAAAAGTTGTGTAAAATAATATTATATAAAATTATGTAACCCCTGCTATATGTCATATCTATATAGGGACTTTGATATATTTAACTTGTTTGATAATTCTTACCGTGTTGTTCAATTTATCCACAGATTTCAATAGAAATTAAGGTTATCTTTAAAAGTCTATGAATTTATCTGACAATTCAAGGAAAAGCCTTTGATATAACCAGCAATCAAATTTTAATAGTACAGTTAATTCAAACTATTAAAAGTTAAAAATCCATATACAAGTATATGGTATAAGTAGAATTTATGTATTGGTGGTATGTTTACTATCAGGAAAATTAAATGTATGACTATAACAATTTATAAATATATAAATATATAATATAAATGTTAGTTGTTTTGACTTATTGAAAAGTATTGTATAGCTATATATTTTTTATTATAATTGTTACAGAAGTTTATTAGATTATGTTCACATGTATTTTCGCCTTGGTGCAGGCATCAATTAAAGACTCTCTCAAGGAAGTTTGGAAGTTCTGAATAAGCTTGTGTCCTGATTCCAAAAGGTCGCAAATTCATGTCAAAGAACAAATTAGTTGTATAATTGGTTTTAGATGCAAATTTAGAAGGATATTTGTTGCTTATGGGTGGATTGCACGAAGCAGTTCTAGGCTGGCACCAGTGATAACTGAAACTTTAGAACCGGTTCCAGAAAATTATGGATTTCAATAAGCAGTTCCAGGTCATAATTGGTGCTAAGGAGGACACGATTGAGTTATTATTTTAGCACCACTCGCTGGCAGGTCTAACGCGGTTCTTTTATTATTTGAGTATTAGAGATGAAGATTTGATGCCGTGATGATTTATTTATAATTATTTAATAGAGGAGATTTAAATAGATTTAGAATTTTTCGTGATCGATTATATCAACATAATATTTTTTTAAATGAAGAATTTCGTCAACTGTAGGCCTATCGCTTATCTGAAATGGATGTAATCCACCTCAGTTACTTGTTACGAAATCGATTAGAACCATCAAGGAAATTATTAAAGTTATAATTAAATGTACAGTCTGCATTGAATTAAGATCGCATTAATTTCTACTGGTCTATTAATTAGGACGGTATTTATTATTATTCTATATACCAGTTCGGATGTTGTATCATTACTTACACTTGAATTTTAAATGTGTTTTTAATAATTAAGTTAGGTAACTGTGGTAGATGGCTAACTTACAGAAGAAAAATCAGCTTATAAATTAAATAGTCGACTAAGCTCTTGTTAATCTCGAGACATCACATACTACTTTGATAAGCCATAATAAGCTTCAAACGCCTACGATATTGACTTCATAGGTTTCAAAGTTAGTAGAAGTATGTGCGGAGAATCTTTGTTTTATCTGAGTGGGCGAAGTGGAATGTGGCCATTATACAAATTTTCCTTTCATATTATAAACGATCTTGTAATAAAATAAAAATTGAAATATTATGTTTTTTCGGGTCATTAGGTTTTATTATTTCTTCTATGTTGGTCATTTCAAACACCCCTATTGCTTTAAACAACATTTTATGTCTTAAGATTTAATATACTAAAAGTTTAATTTATTTAAAAAAATATATTTCCAGTTACTAAAGTTATACTAGATTAGTATGAAATGCTTGCCGCGAACATAGGTACTTGACTTATTCTGATTGGTTTAAAAAGGGAGGGCGTTTACCCACCCCTTCTACAATCGAAAATTTATTTTAATTCTCCCATCAGATATTTTTATTTAATTTCTCAACCAATTAGAATTGAGTACTTTTTTGGTTGCTATGATTCCCTATGTGCCGATTTAAGCAATGTAAAGGTTGTTTCTGAATAAGTGAAGTTTGCAGAGGTCAATTTAACCTTTAGAAATTAATCAGAAATATGGTAATGGTAGTATTCAATAATTAGGCATAATATTTATACACCATATAGTACTATATACATTTAATAAGGTACGTTTAGTAGTATACGTATATTATACATATAAAACGTACATTTCTAAAATTATTTTAATGGAATGGCTATAGTAGGCCTACACCTAGTGCACATAGTACCTAGTATACATGTAGCACACATAAAATACACATATATCACTCAAATTAGAATTTTCGATGAAACGGAATGAAGTATGGTATACTGTATTAGCACGAATAAATAATTATTGATTACTAGCAATAGCGTAACTCTGATTGATTTTTTTAAATACAGTCACCTTCACCATACTTAAATTAATCTGAGTTGCTGTTAAAATTAACCAGATAGGCCATCGTATGTCTGTAATGCATACATTACAAAATGTTGATAATTGTCTATTATTACCAATACCCCTGATGAATTTTTAAGTGATAAAAGCAATCTCAATGGCGAGAGAAGCGACATTGACCATATTGAAATAGGCACTAAGAGAGGCATAGCAACAAAAAACGAAATCTGATAGGCAGGGAAATTTAATAATTTTGCCAGCAAAAATAGATAATATTTCGATTGTCAAAAGGTGTGAATGGAGCCTAAACCCCCCATTATTTTAAGCCATTTAGAAGATGTCACATAACTGAGTTCGCGGTTAGTATTCCATACTACCTATCAGATCTATTTTTTCTCATGATAACATTATATTAGCATTAGTATTGTTGCATTAACATTTTAAATATATATTACTCGTCTCCTTAACTTGTCTTACTTATCAGACAATGCATGAAGAAATTTGGCGATGCCCACTTTCAACATATTTACAAATTTCTCTGTCAACAACGCAGCGATATAAGCAATAATCCTGACAGAACAGAACTGGTTATTAACGAAGGTCTCAAGAAACTGTATCCAGCCAATGCGTCCGACTGTTTTCTTATTGATCAATTGGTCTTCCTCGAACATGCGGGATTTTAATTTATTAATGACGTCATCGGATTAAAAGTACTTGAAGCTTGAAAGCAATTGATATATTCTTTTAGCTAAATAATATGAATAGTTGACATACATTTTTACATACCTTTACTACACATCCTTGAAATGCCATTGTCCATGAAAAAACTAAATTAACTTAAGTGAGTAATACACAACAGAAAACCGTATTATTTTTATAAGTTCTTAGCAATTCTCACATACTGGTAGAAATGCTAGCTATGTCCGTTGCCAATATATATATATTTTTTTAAATATTAGATATAAAGAGTTTAGTGCGTGTAGGCTACTGGTAATATATTATTGCTATTTACTAAATTTAACAAAATTGTAATTCAATTTTTTTAACCTGTAAAAAGGTTAAATGTCAAGTAGAACTAGCTAAAACTCTTTCTAGGTTTTTAAATCACAGTATTTAATTTCAACTCCCTAAATGTAACAAGATATTATAATTATCTATTCAAAAATCAATTTTGATATTTAACTAAATAGTTATCTAAATATATGCTCGTTATGAAATTATAATGTTTGAAGCATTGAATAATTATGCATTGTAGGTAAAATGATAACTGAAAGAAATGATTGACCAAAAATACATACCGTTAGCCAAGATAACATTATAATAAATAAATAAAATTGTTCACTGTTTTGTTATTTCATAAAATCATGGCATTGAGGCTATTTCATGTCAAATTGCTTTTTTATCTAGAAGTATTATGAGTTATATCGTGTTTACTATCAGACTATATCATTACTTATTAGTATTATGTTTTTGTATGTTAAACCCAAAACGAATTCTGAAACAAAAATGTATTATTTATCCTATCAGTATTAACAACCAAACAAACCAGTTTTATAGAGATTTTATTTTTGACACAAAAGTTATTTTTGTCATTATCATAAGATATGTAACTTCTTACATTTTTTGTCAACATGAATTGTGATATTTTTTAACATTAACATTTTATTAGATGAATTTGTGTCAAAATGTTTGTCCAGTTTTTATATGTTTAAGTTCAATACATATTTAGTTTGTTAAAGTATGCTTGTTTTTCTTTTATGAAGTTATGGGCCACAATTATTTATAAGTCAAAATAATATAATATCTAAGGTATTAAAGTGGTAACAAAATCGCAACCTACGCCTTAGCTTTTCTACATTCTATATTCTACATAATATTAAACGTATTTAAAATGTTCATTTGGAGAAACGATTAAATATATTAATTGTGCGCTATTTTTTAATGACAACAATTTCACTATGCTACTATGTGTAGAAAAGCATTGATAAAGACAAAATTGGTATGCCATTTAAATTTTGTCTACTTAATTTGTAATTAACTTCGTCTTTGAATTTACAAGATAAGAATAAATCTATAGTATATCAAATGTACTTTACTTAAAAAAATTCAATTATAGTTTTTGTAATTTAGTGTCTAATTATTATTTTCCTGTATAGGAGGTATGTGGCTACCCCGAAGAATAAATTAATATTTTAATAATTTTTTTCCATAACGAATAAAACTATACAATTTTTTATGGCCAACATATGCGGATTAAATTAAAAGGTGTATGCTTTTACAAAAAGTTAAACTGTATAAAATGATTCTCTATTTAAATTCAGCAAATTTGAGATCAGAACAGCCTATTGTTGTAATGTTCAGAAACAATTTTGTAGCACAAGTTGTAGTTATCTGTTCCAGCAGATTGACCATTCTTCATGAGACACTCGTACGGACACGTCTGGAGGTATTTGACTAGAGTGAGACGGAAACACTCTCCACAGACCAAGTAGCAGAATTGCTTCCTGGAGAGTACATGCCCCTGGGGGTGTACATCTCGTCGTTTCACTACATCCTGGATTTTTGACCAAATAGGGACCGTTGCCTGATGTGGATCAACTGTGACGTGAGAAAAAGTTATATTTTCAAGTGGTGACGTCATGGTAGTTGATGAGGATCTGGGTTTAGTCCAAGAGAATTTGGCCAATCCACGTGCAGACGAGACGAACGCCATTATCGTCAAAAATACAAAGGTGTTGAAAATTATCAGACCGTAATGAAATGGCATCTCTTCCTTCTAGAACAGAAGAAATATATGGCTCTTAAAACATATCATATAAGTAATGCAACAACTTAAATAAGTTACTTCATTTTTTAACGACAACGAGATACTGATTTAAAAATTATTGTTTTATTAAATAATATTAGTCCTTTTACATCGAATTTTTGCGGAAGTGTGTTTTACATTCTACATGTAAAAATGATATTATTTTTTTTAATATTGATAAAATTGTTAATTAATTCGTGTTATAACATCGCAATGTTACCTGCTTGATAAATATAAAAATATGATATTATTCACTATTATTTTTAATAACTGTTCATAGTTGTGGGCAAATTCAACATCTTAAGATAGGTGCATATTTTTAGAGGCCTCCATTAACAGTATATAAAAATATGCATTACGTTCAAGTTAAAAGTATTGATAGTATAAAGTTATTAAATTTACCAATAGTCGTAGTAACATAAGGAAAAATTATGCATTTAAAAAATTATGAATTAAACTAAGTGACCTTTATACAAGTGTATCAAAAGTCACTTTACCATATATACCTTGCAAAAATTATATAAGTAATAAAAAACAGATTATTAAACACAAAACTTAAATTACAATTAAAAAGGTATACGAAACATTTAATAAACATGTTTTCGTCTAAATAAACTAAATAAAAGACTCGTTTAAGAAAGTTAACCTCACAATATTTATTTATATTTCACATTTATAAAACCTTATTAGCACAATAGCATTGTCAGAGTAAATTGTAAGAGCAAATTATTGTTGAACTCTATTAAAATGATCGTTTTTTGTGTTTACAATAACTTTATATTTGTTATACAAATACCAATAAAAAATTTTCCAAAACTTATATTTATATTTTCTTAGATTATTAATGTTAGTGAAGGCTTATGCCTCACCAAACACGACATGACACGTTCCACAATTAATTAAATGCATATTTTTCAATCGGCATATTTACATTGAGCGCGACCGTACGAAACTGAAATTATTCAACTTTTTCTGCGACTCTGCACAACAGAATACATATTTAAATGCTTAAAATAGACTATAAATTATGTAAAAACAATAAAATATTGTACGTCATGTCTTGGTTAAAGATAACTTAAATTAATTCTTCGTAACTCAACCGCGTCAGATTGCGACGCGTCGCATTCGCTAGATATAGACCTTGAAACCGACCAGCGGAATAATTTATCTATTTTTACAATATTTTTCGTTCCATATAGTAAATAAATGACTAAATATAAATTACTGATAAAAAATGATATTTTTAACTAGGGCTAAATATGTTTTCTACAAATTTCTTAGTTTAAACTAAATTCTTTGTGATTAATCCTCAGTGGTGTAATAGACTGACCTACTTTTTTTTTTTAATACAATTTAAGTGTTTCCTCTAATATTTTATTATTTATTTTATTTCCATTTATAATTAATTTCAGTAAATACAATTTGTTTAAAGTTATCATTATTATAAATATAAGCAAAAAATGCCTTCATTATATATTTTAATATTGATGATATTATTTATCATAATTAATGTTCAACAAGAACTACGATTACATTTTTCATATGTGAATTATTTTTCTGAATAAATACTATCGCAATTGTCGATAAGTAAATATTTACAAATATGAAATAATTGGTGTCTGTTTTAATAAAGTTTTTGATGTGAAGCAAAATGTTATGTATGTAGTTAAAGCTATTAATCCTCTACATAAATATAATTAACAAAAATATATAGAGAAAAGCAGTCAAAACTCACCAATTTTGTTTACTTGAAAACTAAACCTTCCTCAATATTACAAACACAAAAGTAATGTGATAAGTCTTTTTAACATTTATATATAAGATTTATGCTCCTGCTATTTTTTCTATATTTAGCTTTTTAGAAAGACGAATGGAATATCCGGGATTTTCTAGCGCTTAAGAGAAGAGTTGGAGCCCCATTTTCTTCAAAAATACCTTTAATATAATTTAGATGTTTCCATATTTGGAAACAGTATTATTTTCATGAGAGACTTACTGAAAACATCAAATTTAATATGAATTATTTAGGTCTATAACGGCCAAGTGTAAACACAGCAAAAATGTATTGAAAGGAATTTTGGTAGAAAGAAATATGTTATACGATTAGAAAGAAGAACACAAGATCCAATATTAATTACTCGTTTTCAGTTCAATTGTTTTATGATGCACTTCGTTAAATTTTACTCTATGTCGTATTATTTATAATAAACTTTCTTTTTAATACTTTTAAAAATTAACACAAGGAAAATTGGGAAAATAACTGACAAAGGTGATAAAATGATTATTAAATTGTTTTTTGATATGCAATAATTATACAGCGTGTGCAAAAATAGCGATCAGAATATTTAATTTTGTTTCAGATAAATAACAAAATATTTTAATTATAAATTAATTTGTGAGGAATTAAAGAGATTTTCCAAAAATATCGTTAGAAAAATATATTATACAACTGGCAATGGCTGCTGCAATCACAAAAACAGTTGACAGTCAATCGATACGTAGTCGATTATTATATTGGAATCAATTGGCTTATTTTTATTATACACAAACAACTGTATCATCCAGACTATTATATGTATATATATATAATAATAATATATATCCAGACCATGATCCAGATAAATAGGCTAGGCCTATTAATATCATGGGCCGCGTCGCCACATTTGGATTGGGGGGCCAACTAACAGGCCATTATTATAAGTATTTTAAAGTCAAACAAACAATAAAAAATATCTACCTACTGTAGGTAATATTTAAATAATTTTTCAGTAAAATGTGATGAAAGTATATACTAACTGTTGAAATAAGCATAATGTACATAATTTATGATAAA
>JAUZND010018329.1:0-26469 GCA_034780555.1 Coelogynopora nodosa | reverse complement strand
AAGGTTATCATACATCAAAATGATCCTTGGATCATCAGCTTTCTGAAAATGTATAATAACCTTGGTTGCTCGAAATGGTACCAATGAGTCCAAATATGGTGATTGGCAGAAGGATGCAATCACTGCATGCAAAATCGACAGACAATATATTTTTTTATAACATGTTCTATTTATAGAGGAAAACTATACTGCATGCTGGAATTCCCTTAATTTGGACAAAATTGTTGCCATTGTTTAAATAGTGTGTCACCTCTATGGTGTCTATTTATAGCTCTGTGGTGATGAATTATTGATTTCTGACCGCATGCATATCAAGTGAGTTGACTGTGCATTGCATGCTAACTGAGTGAATTATTATCATCCATTTTTAGAAATAGTGTAGTCTCAGGGGCGAATAGAGGATATTTTAAAGGGATGTTCGTTTTTTTTGTTAAAAATAGCGTCCCATACAATCTCCGGCACGCGTATGGCGAGGAACTAAAATGCATTTAAAGGCATTAAAAATCACTAACCCCCATCAAGCTGAGGAAAGGTGCCCCTTCAAGTTCAGAGAATGTACAAGAAAAGTAAATTAAGCTGATAAAAGCCGCATCAAGCTGACGAAAGGCACTTCATCAAGCTGAGGAAAGGTGCCCCTTCAAGTTCAGAGAATGTACAAGAAAATTAAATCAAGCTGATAAAAGCCCCATCAAGCTGATAAAAGGCGCTTCATCAAGCTGAGGAAAGGCACCCCTGCAAGTTCAGAGAATGTACAAGAAAAGTAAATCAAGCTTATAAAAGCCCCATCAATAGCTGAGAAAAGTTGCCCCTTCAAGTTCAGAGAATGCGCCCCGCAATCATAGAAATAATGCTGCCCCTTTGGAAAAAGGGGGGTTTACCTGAACAATGCAAACATCCCCTAAATCTGCCCTTAGTAGAATATAATTATTAATAAAATAAAACTTTATGAGTGAATAATACGCACAAAATTTAATAGGATTTAGTATTATTATTTTATTAATTAAATTAATATACTAATATTCTTGCAAAATATAAATGAAATAATTTATCTAGGATTAATATATATATATATATTGATTAGTAAATACATATTATTTTATAATTTTAATTTAAAATTATTAATCACTAAAATTTTAATGTAATAAAATATTTTTACATTTTAAATATAATTTTTATATATGTAAACAAATTATAATATAATAAATTATTAACATAATTAAGTAAATTAAAAAAAAATGTTTTAAATAAAATTATATTATAATATATTATTGTATTAATTATTGTATTAATATATTCATTTATCAGATGATATGTGTCTATTTAAAATAATACATTAATATCATAAGTTTAAATAAGTAAAACTAAATAATGAATTTATCCCATAAATTGGCAGCATTAATTAGTCTTGATTTTCAAATTCAATTGTTTCAAACTTTTGCATGTGCCATAGATGTATATGTATACTTATATACATGTATCATGTTATGTATCATATTATTATATATAACCATGTGTATTTCTAAATTTTGAGCTAATTTTAAAAAGTTGATTTACTATTTAAAATATACTGAACAATTTTTTGCATACCTGATAAAAAAGTTATATATTTAATATATGGTGTACAGACAATTAGTTAATTTTTCTGTTAGAAGTTATAAAAAAAAATGATTTTATTCATCATGGGCTTATTCTGTGTATTTATAATATAGAAAGTATATTATCCTGCACTTTGCATATGTTAAAATGTAATTTTAATTTTTTTTTTAAATATAACTTTTAATAGAAGTATACTTTATTCTGTATATAACAAAAAAATAATAAATTTTCTGGACACTTTATAAAAATAATTATTAATGACAATTTGGTCTATCTTCTATTAAGACAATGAATATTACAATTTGAAAGAATATGTATCAAAAGATGCATAAAAAGTTCTAGACACAAATACTTTATTATTTTTTTCTATATTCTAATTTACAAACCTGATGAAATGTCTTTCAATTTTGTGCAAATTTCAGTTAATTTCATTCTTACATTAGTTTTCCCTTATTATCTTTTTCAGTATTATTATATACATAATAGTATTTGAATGTAATCAATCTAAACTTTTTAATTTATTAATTAAAAATAAGTAAATATACTTATGTAAATAATCCTTGACTAAAACACACTAATCAGAGTTCGACATCAGGTAAGCAACAGTGGAGCCTCTACACCCAAGGATAACACTTCAGAATATGATGGAGATATACTTACCCCTACTGGAATGTCTAATGCCAAAAAGCTCTCCTTGGAAACGAATAGAAGACGGCGGTATGTTTAAGTTTATTAAGAAAACTGTTCAACTTTTTAATTTTTTTGGTTTAATATATATTTTAACATGTTATTTTTATTATAGAAATATACTAGTATATCTTTTCTCATATCATTTGGACTAGTTATTTGACAGTTACTCAGAATTAGGTTTACAAATATTTTCAGTTAAATGTTAAGTATTTATCCTATTGTACTTTCTTCTAAATTTATGAGAGTAACTTTTTCGGATTTCCGCATATTAATATGATGTTAAAATCGAGAATTGAAATATATATATGTGTGTGTGTGTGTGTGTAAGTATTATGGATATTCTTAAATGATATGGCAAACTTTATATTACCTCCCAAGTGTGTGTTACTATATTATATAAATACTAACCTTTAATAACGTCTCACTAAGATGGCTTTAAATAATTCTGTATATTTTACAATTGTTTATTATAGGTTGAAGACTAATTTAAAGGGTAATATATAAATAATACTGTTGATTATATAAAAATGAATTAAACATTATAGAAGCCAATTTCGATAATAATATTTTACATATCAATATACATTCCATTTGTTTAATCCACTTGAAAGCTCATAACTTAGCACTTGAATTTATTTAATAATTTAGTTGTCAAAGAAAACATAGTACATCATATTCATCTGTTCAACTATTTATAAGTCTAGTAGGCATTATAATTAAACTGTCTCACAATTAAATCTTGAATATGATACATTAGTTATCATGAAATAATGCTGTGGTTTCAAGTAGTAAATAATTACATTTTATTCAATTTCTCAATGCCATCACAAAACAAATTGAACTAATAATAAAATAGCGCGTGAAATTATCAAAGCGTTTCTATTGTTCTCTTGATTAATTATCAATAATGTTAAGACATCAACATAATATGTTTAAACCTTTTTTATATTAAATTATTATGTATGTTATTTTTCAATAAAACAGAGAAATGGCAATTCGTATAAAACAGCACGCGGTATCTGAAGAGGTGCGTAGGAAGATTATTTTGGACCAACGTAAAGAGCATCAACGATCTGTTACGGAACAGTTTCAACGAAGGCGACGAAGTCAAAGCGCTCGCGGTTTTAACAAAAGACGTCAGTTATTTCTATGGTTTGATTCATATGAAACAAGATTATGTAGGCGTTGAAAATAATTCGCAAATTGCCCTCGTTATAGATGCTGCGGAGACCCTTGAAGACACGCTAGAAGTGGTACGAAGAGGGGGCAGTGGTAGGATACCTCGCAAGTCAGCAGGACAGCAACAGAACTTGCTTCAGCGGACCGGCAGTTTTGAGACACTCAGGAAAGGACAGCGATCAGATCCTTGGTCTACGGAGCAAGAGGTATTGCATAATAATATACGTTGGCAGTAGTGGTTCACAGTACAGTTATTGTGTTTTCTTAATCTCCTATTTTACACACTATGTAACTTATAATATTAAAAGTATACATATTACCACTTTTGGTTGCTTCATTGATGAATTGTTGTCCTTGCTATTCATAGAGTAAAACATTTATCATTTGTTAATTATTTTCCTCCTTAAATATAGCCTGTTTTCATATATTTTAAAGATATTATCTGCCACTATATTTTCATCTCTGGTAATTGAAAGCTGATGTTGTTTCCTAAACAGTGACATGTGTAACACTTTTTAAATATAGTATAATCTATAGAAGATACAATTTAAGAATATTTACTTGAAAAGTTAAAACAACGCAGTGTATAAGAAGACAATCCTACAAACTGTTCAGATCCGGTCACTGCAGTAATGACTGCATAGACGAAGTTGTTTTTACGAAAAATAAATCCTAATCTGGGAATCATTTAGTTTCTTAGTGTATTGTAATTTAACACTAAGTGTTTTCACTTCGTAATTAAAAATTTAAAAAAAATAATTCAGTACTTCAAAACATCGTCAGTTTTTATTGATATCAAATCTCACAACGTATATTAGTGTATACTGACAAATAATACTTTCTGAATCGATGAAGATAGTTTCTTTATAGAAGGTACTTATTTCGTCATATTTTACCACATTTATATAATTAAGGATGTAAATAATATAATATTTTGTTGTTTAAAATATTTTTTAAATTAATTAGCTGATTGTATTTTGAACCGCATCTCTGAATTCACAAATTTACTAATTGTTTTATTTAAGACCTTGTGTAAAATATATACGTTAGTAATTTAAAAGATCATTGATTAAGGTAGTATTGGCAAAGCAAAAATTGCTATATTAAAAATAATCATTTAATTTGGTTAAAAAACAAGGTATGTATAAATTAATATTTATTTTTAAAAAATTGTAAATTATTTTGACGTATATATTAAAATCGAAGAATAATGAGCTTATTAACCAGATCGCCTCATAAGGATTGTAGGCACTACACAGTTAGCTGTACATGCTTTCATATTCAACTTTTCAATTCGACTAGATTAATTTAAGCTATTTTTATATGATATCAATACATTACGATTAAAGCATTACGCATTACGATTAAAGCATTACGATTAAAACCAGTGCGATGTTTATTAAGTCAATATTTTAATGATAGACGCTTAGAACGGTATACATAATATGATTATCTCAAAAACAATATGATTGAATGCAGCAGAATGCGTTGTCTGAAATTTTTTAGAATTATTTGGATATTAGTCGAACAGTTAAAACAATTACTTTCTGTCACATAGGTGATCTGCAAGAACAATGCCTCCTTCCTGGAGAAGTACGGCTCCAATATGACCCGGGAGAGCGGGCCAGGGGCACCCCAGTCCGTCTTTGAACAACGCCTCGAACAGCACCAGAAGAAACTGCTCATTGATCAGCAGAAAGGCCTTCGCGAATTCTCGGAGGCTGTTGAAACCGCTTTTCAGGCGAAAAAGCAGGTGATAATTACCATTTTGAGTTTAGTTTTGACCTATAATAACTGACGTGTACAAATGATAACTAGGTTTAGTTACAAAGTTTTAATAAATTTACTAATATATATAGCATTTATACGACACATAGAAAACGTATGCAATGGAGAGTTAATGAATTATAATTTTTTGACTAAAAATGCTGTTGTCAAAAGCTCACAACAATGCATGAGTTTGCGCACTCATGGGTACATCTAAGTTATCTATTTAATTTAATAAATATGCAACTCTAAAAACGGTAAAATTAACAATAAAACACTAAGAGTATTGCACAAAAAGTTTACTATTATTTGTAATCTTTAATATGTAGTTATGGTGGCTGCAATAGAAAATGTATTTATAAATTAAAATATGTTTAGTTAGCTCTATTTTTAATTCTATTAACAATGTTCATATGTTTACAATGATTGATTTGACTGGCTTTTAAATCTGCAGATTTGTTTTGTCATTATAGTCATCTCCTGAGACATATATTTTATTGTGAATAGGCACATAATATATTCAATGTTAATTAAAGTTCACCAGCTCATAATACTAAATAACAGTTAATACATAACATATCTAAAATGTTCAATATAAATGTCATAATAACAATGTTGACAAAGTCAGATTCCTGTCTGTAAAGATTACTTTAGTAAATAGATACATTCTATTCAAATCTTTAACATCACCACAAAAACAAAATAAAAAATAACCAGAACTTATCAAAGCGACTGTCAAATAAGAAACAATTTTATAATAATATCAGGATGGTTTAAAGGAAAAACCAACATTCATGACTAAACTCCAGAAAGGTCAAATAAATGGAATGAATTATCATCAAACCACAAATATTACTTATAAAAATGTTTACAATCTAAACATAGCTTGTACTCTATGTTATAACAGGCCTGGAGTGAAAAGATTTAAAAGACCGTCTGTCAAAACCAAAAAAGCAGAAGAATAATTGGGGACAGGCCGGATCATATAGAAAACACGTGTAACAACAGATATTTCCAATAAAAGGAAGAATAGATGACCAGAGTTGATATAATTATATGATTTCGAAATATAGCGTTTATTATTGGGCAATTCCATAGTTAATTTTTTATACGTTGCATGTTTTATTAGTTGCTATAGTGATGTTAAGAGTGGAATATAATTAATTAATCATAATATATAACAATTCGATTTTTTCATCATTTGTTTCTCAACAAATTTAGATTTTCATTCATATACAGTATATTCAGTGTAACTTCATAAAAGTATTTCAATAAAGTAATCTTAAAATAGTTGTTAATGAGTTGTTTTTAACAAAAAATTCTTGATTATATTTAGTTTTTAAATCCAGCGCGAACTTATTTTATTTATAATATTTGACAACGAGTTGTTACTGTAAAGTACTTTTGTGGTAGACAGTAACATTTATTCTAATATAATAAATTATATGACAAACTCTGATCTCAAACATAAATCGTAATAGACAGACACAATAAATTATACATTTAGATAACCGTAAGACTACCGTTGGTGCCATTTATCATCAGATGATAATCTGGCAGGAAAATCAATGCTAATCAGAAGCCACAGTTTATGTAGACAATAAATATTTAATAATTCATTGTTTCCTATATATATTATATATACATAAGTAAGCACAACGAAATCATAGTTTAGCTATACATATTCATTATATTAATATCGATTGTCGTACTATCTATACATTAGGCTTATTATTACACTATGATCGTAACATTGGACAGAGTACGTTGAACCGTCTGCCTATTTCCATACACAGCCAACAGCAGAGCCAGCGGACAGTCTGGAGGAGACTGGAACCTATCGTATTCAGGAGTGGGAGTCTTGCCCGCCAATGAGTGCCCCTCCAGCTCCTCTAATCCAGATGTTTGCTAACTCCGCGACAACAACACCAGCCTCCTCCCATCTCCCGCTGCACAACTACAACAACAGCAGCGCACTTCCACCTCCCGGCCCCGCTGCTGCTGCCACAGCTATCCATGACACCTATCGACGGAACCAGCAACCAGCACAGCACGAGATGGAGCAGCCCGAGTTGCCGGCTTGTCAGCTCGCTCCACAGTCTGCGCCCTCGCTTGAAAGCCTCAACCCGGATACCCTGCTAACGGATCCCTCCATGTTCCTGCCTTCTCCAACGGCGCCCCGCTCACTCCCCCCTCCAGTATCTATTACGCCACCACCCTCGTCTCCAGACCTACCAGATTCCCTTTCTTCTCCTCCCGCTACCAACATGAGAGAGGTTGGTGGTGCCAGGGAGCAGCGTCAGTTTGTCGTGGTTGCCAAGCCGCCAGCTCCGCCTGTTCCAATTGTCCAGCAGAAGTCGGCCTTCAACAAGTATATATACAATGGCGACACTTCAGCTGCAAGTGAAAAGGTGAGGCTTGGTGTCAACTTCATTTTATTTGTCATTAACTGTAATACTTATCAATTTAGAATGTTTTAATTATCTTCATTTAAAAAATAATAATTTAGAATAAATACATATTTCAATTAAGATCCTATGTTATTTATATTTCTAACTTTGTGACTTAAAGGGTGAATTGTTACCGGAAATCTGTTTATAACCAAACCGAAGTTTTATTAGCCGAATTATATTCAGCAAATATTATATTATGTTATGTTTATGAAATTATTTTTAATTATAAATATAATAAATGTAATTTATTATATTAATTTATATTACATATATAAATATAAAACAACACGGTGTTGAAGATCATTTGCGAACAAATTCATTTATAAAATGATATACCATGGCGTTCCTATATTACAAAAGAATCATAGGATAAATGACTATTGTGTAAATTTATATGAAATAATATACTAAAAAATAAATGTAAGTAGAGAGGAAAGAAAGAAATGAATGATTAAAGAGTTCGTGTAATAAATCGTTTTTGTATATTTAATTTTGTAACATAAATTGAATCCACTTTTGAAAAAATGTACCCCTGCAAGACAGAGTCTGCTTCTGAATCCATGAAACGCAATGGCAATTTAAAATATATAATATAAATTTAATATATATTATATCAAGATAGTTTAATAAAATTCTAGTTATACATGATCATTTTGTTTCTAGTCCAGAGCGGTTTGGCATTGTATTAAAAGTATAAGTACATAAAAAACAATACCATCTCAGTAACATTAAGAAAAAATATGTTCTGTTAAATATTATAATTCGCTGAATGTTATGATTAATAAATGACACAAATGACCTTTATGATCTAGACTATAACCCTCAAACCCACACACTATATTATAATTTTATGGTATTTTCTTCTGAATGGGAGTTATATTTAAAACGACTATATTATTTACGGATATGAACACGTTTTATATAATTAGATTAATTTTTATTCTTGTAATTTGTAAATTTTATTACTATGTTAAAATAATATTTTCAATGAATAATTTTTTTCTAGTAAATAATAGTAATTAATGTATAGCATAATAATATGTTTTTTAAGCGTTTTCACTGAAATGAGGGTATTGCAAAAGAAAAACCACAATTAAATTGAAAAAATTATTACATTATTAATACAAAAGATCCGAGTTTTCATTTTTCATTAAGAAGGCATACTCATGGTATTGTTTTACATGTTCACATTTATTAACTTTATTTAATTATCTATCAGTATTCTATATATTATATGAATACCTTTTGTTTTTTGTATTGCTTTTGAATTCATTAGTTATAATTTACTTTTTTGGATGATTCGATTGAGAAAATATTTGTAAAACTGTTTACTAATTTTGTACATTGTAAATCTTTATGCTGCTGTCATTTGTTCAGTCTCTAAAATAAACAAAAACTTTTGCTAAGTTATGATTCTCGTTATTTTTTTATTTTGAATTAGCTTTGGTTAGCTTAATCTCTTCATATCTATATTATAATATTGATTTTAATTTATATCAAAACTCATTTAGCTCACATTCTATTTTAAGACCAAGTATTTCATTTAAATGTATTTGAATTATTTGAACATTGACTAATTATTTAATAATCATTAACATAAAACATTATTATAATATATATGAAATATTGTTCAAAAAAAGGAAAGCTTAGTCTTCGTAATAGTTTAACTATTCAACTATTGATTTACACACTTTACTAATTTATAGTCGGTGAAGCCTCCACTACTCGACACGCATCACATGATAAACGAGCCAAAGGGCACCAAGACAAACAGTCAATCTCCACCCACATCTCAAGAGCAACTAGCATCATCAGCGGCAGCGAACCAGCAGAACCAACATCCGCGCTTTGTCGTCGTGGAGAACGACGAGGCCCCGATCTCAGACAGCGAGGACTCCTCGAGCGACGACCTGGCTGACGGCTCCATGTCCGCCCCCACCGAGGGTGGCATCGTCGCTGTCAAGGGGATCCTCAAGTCCTCCCACTCGTTCAACGGACTCTCCTCGCTGCCATGCTGCAGCAGCAGCAGCAAGTCTAGAGGGGTTCACCACCATCTGTCCGACGTGCGCGACAGCCTCGACCTGGCACGGGTGCATCAGCAGCAAGAGGGGGAGCAGGGGATGCAGATAGAGGGGGTTGCTGGTGGGGGTGGGGGCGAACAGCAGCGCAGGAAGTCGGTCCGGTTTGCGGCGGTGCTCTGCGAGGATCTGCTCGAGCGACCGGGCAAGATGCCGGCTGCTCTGGGGCAGTTTGGAGATCATGAGTCATCGAATCAGAGTAGGTCGATCCACGCTCTAGTTGAGTCTTATCGTGTGTATATAAATCAGACCTGCTTGCTCCATGGTGCGTAACTGTGGACTGAGTGTTATGCTAATACATTCTTGTTGATTACAATAAAAAAATTGTATTGTATCATGGTATTATCGTATGATACACGTATATGTACTCTACCAAACAGTATAAGAAGTGTGAAAGAAACGGTGCAGGAGTGGTCAATAGATATTTATATTTAATTAATAAATAAATTAATATATAAGAATATACAAATAATTCATAAAAAATACGTATATTATATTTATATGATATATAATCTTTATTTCAAGCTGAACAATATATTCGACCATTTTAAATGGAGTTGTTTTAAATTTCCCTTTTTTGACTATAAATAATACTTTATTCTGGAACTAAAAAGTAGTATAGTTTAATTACATCAAATCAACTAATATAAATTCATCGATAAAAAATTATTAAAATTTAATTTAACTAAATCGGTACATTATGAAGGAAATATCGCTTGTGGGTCAATTTGATCCACCCCTTGGTAGTTCAAGTGTTATACAAAAGCGCCCAGGAGTACTAGGTTCTAACAATCATATTTACTACAATTTTAGTTTGTCTGAGATTAATATAAGCGAAAATATTATACATTTTATATGGGTCCATATAAATAGTAAAATATTATATAATTTTATGCCAAATGGGCATGGTGTTACTTACGCCTTTTGTCAAAAAACAACGCCAAATCGCCTAGCTTTATCTCAGTATCTAAAAATGAGGCAAATCCGTTTATACACAATAAAATAAAGCTTTTTTAAGAGACTATAGATCCGTACTTATGTCACTCACACCTTTTGGAAAATTACCTACAGACTATGCATAATCGTATAATCATATACTCAAAATGTAATACTAGGTATTCATTATAAGCATTTACTTTCTATCTATCACCTCCAACCCATATGTTTTTTGAAAAATCATTTAATTAGTATTTAATATGTATATGTATATGTATGTATTTATTAATTATATTACATTATTATAATTAATTTTTTTCTAAAAGAAGACTCTCCCTCTTTCTCTCTTAATACCTCCAGCAAAAGAACAGGCCTCCCACCTGCCACCATCGCGTGCAACCCGCACCTCCAGTGCCCCAGCGATCCGACGTAGAACCGGCTTTTCCACCCGTCCCCCTCGTGTACCCCGCGGCGGCGGCCGAGTCACCAAGTCCTCCCAGCCCTTGCGCAAGCCAGCGGCGGCACCGGTGCAACCAGTTGAGGAGGAGGGTGATGGGGGTAATGAGGAGGCGACAGAGAAGAGTGTCGTCCCCTCTGGATCATCAGTGCCGACCTGCAGTGCAGCTGTGGCTGGACCCAAACCGGCGGCGCCCCGCCAGAAACCGGTTAAGATAACAACTTCTCGACTCGAGCGGCTGACCAACATCGACTCTGAGGGGAATCCTGTGCTGCCTGGTTATGGGTAAGTCCCCGTTGTGGTGGTGTGGTTGGCAGTTGTTATAATTATAGTATGCCACGACCGGTTTGCGATTGATAGTTATAAAATAACATGAAATATCATCACATGAAAATGTTTTTTTTAGTTAAACATAAAATATACTTTTAGCTTTTAATTGGTTTATACTCAAATAATATAAAAACGATTATGCTCCTATTTTTATTATTCATTCCGTAGAAGTTACATCTTTGGAGAAATCAAAACTATTTCTATAAAGCTAAGAGAAGTGAATAAAAAATCCAGTTTCTCATAACGGAACTAAGTCTTGTTAACTCAAACAAATGTGGAACTCACAAATATGAATCTTTAAGAACTTCCATTTTATAGAAGACAATTATTATTGATCATTAATTATATTTTTTATATTATTATTGGGCATTTAATAATATAATCGTTTTTTGTAATGTAGTCATTTAGCTTCATTTAGCTGCATTACAACGTGGATTGAATCACTCTTTAGAAGAATATCGTTGCAAAATACTACTAATATTTATTCGATTTCACTGAAACCTGTAACCTTGCATTCCACAATGACAATTTCTACGTTCATAATATAATTAAAAGCATTCGACCAATAGCTTTATTCTAAAGGTCATGTCATCGCTTTGTCTGATTACGACAGGCCTCAAGTAGCGGCGGAGATGACATTCCCCATGGACAACGAGAACATTGCTCCTGCAACAGACCTGGACGGGCAGGGTTACCCTTATGGAGGGGGACGGCAACAGCCGTTCTACGAGGGACCGGCCAGTCAACGCTCGGCAATTGACAATGTTGACATGTCGCTCATGGAGCAGGAGGTAGGAGGGGCACGTCACTCTATAGTCTGTTCTATCATTCGATAATTGGTCACTTTGCGGATCTTCCTTTTAGATTATGATTATAGTCTTGTTTAGTTAATCAAGTATAGTCATTTTTATAATTAACTGTGTCATAATTTCTACTTGTATACACTATAAACATTAATTAGGCCATCATGACATGCAATAATTATTTTATTGTTTTGATTAAGTTTATAAATGATTACTGATGATATTTTATTTGTCTTCAAAGCCTTTACGACTTATTTTCTCAAGACGACCGCGGTATACTCATTAAATATATTTTATTTAAACACTCAATATTAATGATTATTATTATAGTATATATTATGATGAATTAAAAAATACCTAAAGTTTCAGAATCTAACATAATATTTACGTGATCTTTACTTTATGCCAATGCATTAAATTATCTTGGAAATACGTATCACAGTGCCACGTAGGGTTGGCAGCGTTGACAGCAATCAGTCTATCGGCCCAGCCTTATTGCCCTATCTACAGGCAGCGGATTGCTACACCAGGGAGCAGTCCTACAACCACACTCAACAGGACCATCCTACATCGGCAGCACTACCGGGACTGGCACCGTCAAAGCTGAACATGACCCAGGGGCGCACCCCCACCGAGGATGAGATTGACGAGCTGTGGGCCCACGTGCGCTCCTGTCTTCACACAGACCCGCCGACCCACCAAAACCAGGTAAGTGCTGTTTACCTTCTCGTGACATTGTAAGTGTTCATTTTTAATTGACTTATATTGTAAATATATATATGAAATGTGTCGTATATACTTAATTATTTTGTTTTGGGTAGAACTTTGATAATTTAATAATTTTATATAATTGTTTGTGTCTTTGAAATTCAAAAATAACAAACCATGCATGAATCTATTACTATACCTATTTTACCACATCTTCTATGATAGGGGACAACAGAAAACTATATTGAAATGGTAGAAAACTTCACATTCATATTATATATTTATATCACATACATATCATATTATTATATTTATTTGAGTGAGAAATATAGGTTACAAAATGCTATATTGAATACTATGTAATCTGTATTGACAGCGTCATACATGCTAATACGAAAAAGTACTTTAAATCCAATAGGTTGAACGAAGTTTCAACAAAAAAGTACAGAAATGCCAAATATTTGACGGTATTTCTGTAGTCTAGATATTGGTTTAAAATGTTGTTCGGTTCCCCAGATATTGGAACTTATATTATAGTTTTTAGCGCATACGGGAAAATTAGACATTTGAGAGGTTCTTAAAAAATAATATTATTCACAACTAATTAACTCGATTGTATAGTTTGGTAGATTTAGCAAAGTAATTATATTATGCCAATTATTGTCTTTTAAAGTCAATTGTATAAATGTGCTATAATATATTTTGTTTCTAATTTTATATATTGAATAGGGTTAATAGTAATTTGGGCAATTGGAAAATGTGTTAAAATGCTAAATAAAATACCTAATCTTTATAAAGTTTTATAAGTTTGAAATATTTTAATGTTTTGTAATGGTCTTGCCAGCTTTTGTTTTTCTTATTTAAAGATATGTTTTGTATTATATTTCAGTTCAAGTGGCTCTTATTAGTGCATAATTCATACATATTTCATACACTGCACAATATATCAAGGAAGGTAAAATATTTCAGCAACTTAACTTTAATCTGTATTCAAATCCTTTCATCAATATATTCAATATTGTTTATTATTTTATTTTTTTATATAGTTATTCATTATGCTAGTTCTATTAGTAGTTTGGATCTTAAGTAAAACTACAACTTTAATTCAAATAAAATAGGCAATGTAGTCCTAGAAATTTCCTGAAATTCTTTGGAATTTTATTTTGTTACATCCATTACGAACTTTGTAAATACATCGTTTATAATTTGTGAATTTCAAATGCCCATATAAAGCATGCCTCTCCCTCCTCCCCCCTCACCCATCTCCAACCAACAGCAGATAACGCAGCCCCCCCGGCCCGCAGGCTCTGACCTCTCCCTCCAGTCCCTTCAGTCCGTGTCCCAACGCTCGGTACAGTCGGCCCCGGGGCAGCCTGTGGTGGGGGGACCAGCTGTCGCTGGCCCGCTCAGGACTCAGTTGGGCTGGAACACACAGGTCGTCGATGGTAACCGGCTGTTGAGTAACACCGGCTCTCCCACCTCCAAGTACTATCAGGTGAGAGTGTGTCCTGGGATAGGGTACTGTGGTTGTGGTGGCAGATTGCATGTTGTGGTATATAATTTGTTATGCGGCTATAGTCGATGGTTTTAGTAACAACTGGGACGGTATTTTCATTTTGAAAATAATAGCCAATTTTAATGGGTTATCTTTGTGATGATATTATGTATATTTGTGATACGCGTATTTAACTTAAGGTAATACCTGCTAAATGTCTCAGTTTTCTTATTTGTCCCTCACATCTCTCTGTCTTTCTGTTCTCAGTTACCATGATTTTTAAAAATAAACGCTGTTCAATTTAAATATTTTTACATTCTTTTTATATGCAGACAACTCTAACTAACTAAAAATTTATTCTTACATTTTAATTCTCCACTTTGATTGTTCATAAAATCTATACTAGCCATGAGCACTATATTTCCTGAAATTGTGTTATATTTTATAATTTTTTGTTAACTTAATATTTGGTTCGAGAGGACATACCACTTTTCTTATTTAACATCGTTTTGATAACATTTTATGTTGTCATTTCTGTAATTAAAATTAATTGACAGTCCGTAACTATAAGCCACCACAGTTGGGCTGCCACAGAATAAAATATGTTTAAATAGGTGGTTATAAAAAATGCTTTAATAATTAGACAATGGTGCTATAAAATATTGAAAAACCTTATTTTTCAATTATTGACTAACAATCAATTTAATACAATTGAAATGGATACATGCTTAGAAAATAACAAACACCTGTTACCAGCATTACATTATTATTATATCATTCACAAATCTAAAAATATATTGACTGAAATTAAGCTATGCAATATGCTGACAGTAAAGACTCCTCCGTATCACAACCACTCGTCAGTGGATGATATGGATAACATTATAAGCAGCACAATTTAAGCACCCTTCCCTCTCTCTCTCTGCCCCGGCAGCCCCGGCTGGGTCGCGGGGTCCGTGTAGTCCAGCACTCGGCCGGCGCTCACTCTCGATCACCCTCATCGCAGTCAGCCCTGCATCAACAGCAGCAGGGGGGACTGGCCAACTCAGCCCAGCATCAGGGCCGCAGCACCACCGAGGGTAGGTTGGTTGCTTCCCCCTACTTCACACTTCACTTTGCATATCATGGGCTCTTCTTTATCTCAGGAAGTCTATGCAACTATATTTTACTATATAAACACTTTTCTGTATGATTATGAAAACATATCCCATAGTTCATAAAGTTATAACATCTGAATTGGTTAGTATAAATATAGCACCCTGTATATTATACTATAAATACGAATATTTTGGCACTTTTTATTTTTAATGATTTTGAACATTTTCTTCGAGAAGATTTCATGGACATTCTCTTGTTTATGGGCCCTTCCGTCAATATATGAACCTCTATCAGGTATGTAGACTGGAAACTTACTTTCCTTCATCGCAACCCACCTTTCAAATATATGTTTTCTACTTCTTAAAATAGGTACATAGGTCGTCTGCCTTAGGTAATTTTGTGACTATTACTGGATGAAAAAAAATCTCTGTTTAAAGTTGTGCTATTTATTTCACATTTTCGTAATGTGCTTTCAATTTTTTTTGTCGCGGAAGTTGTTGACTATATTTCCTACATCGGAATAAGTAAATGTAATATGAAGTTATTTTTCTGTTAATTCGTTAAATAAATTGCTTATAATTTAGCCTCCTCTTCAGTTCTGGTAAATGTTGTATATCTAAAATATTCTACACTATATAGTTAAACCAATAAACGCTTTTCTTAAGCATAGTTAATGTGTTTTTTAAACAAATTTACTTCAAATATGAAAGCTATATTATGTTTTATTATTATGATAATATTTTATTTATTATTATGCTATATTATTTAAAAAAAATTGTTTATGTCTTTCAAAGTTCTTTTTGTTGTAATCATATTAATATGTTTGTATTTATGTTATAAGGCAAGTTACTTTTACTGTAGATTATCATAACGCTTCCTTAATCTCTGTTAAACTGTCACGTATTCCGACAACCAACAATGTGGATATCTGAAAAGTTCACTGTTAAATGTTTAATTACTCTGACTTCGTCAAGCACTGGTTGTCAGGGTACTCCTTGCATTGACTCCTCTCTTTGGTGTTGGATGAAACGATAGAAATGCTCATCACTTGTTGTCATTGTAATAAAACTGTACAACTGTAGTGCCATCAGATTAATTATATAAAACTATACAAATAACTATATAATTATATAAAACCTACATAACACAAAATTTTTGTTTGTTATTTCTTTTACATATTTCTCGAATGACCATCTGAAAATTATTTAATACAAAATAGCCTGCTTATTTATAAAAGCAGTTACACAATCTGATAAATGTAGTCACCATTCAATTCTAGTGACTGAGAGTCTGGCCGAGTTTCTCAGTGCCGAACGCTCCTGTGTCACACCGGGAGCAGGAGCTCCGTCGCCGCTTCCAGCAGCTCCACCCGCCGACGAGGACGTCGATAGGCGGCAGCAGCAGCCACCGCCGCGTCGTCGTGTGGTTGCCAGGCAACAGATGGCTCCGGTCAGTTTGGCCACGCACCTGCCCGCACCAACCCTGCCTCCTCCTCCTCCTCCTCCCAGCAGCAGCTGCAGTACCGTGGGGGGGATTCAGTCGTCGGCGTTTTCAGCCAATGGAGGCAGCAATAGTGAGCGGATCAGTGTGGACTTGTTGCTCTTCTGTGTCTTGTACATGCATCATACATGTAGTTGAAAGCTCAAAATTACCTGTTTGTTATAATGTTATGCTTAAAATTGATATACTAATTTTTCTGTACATAATTTTGCATTCATAAATAAATAGTTGTACTTCGTATAATCCTATTCATAAAAAACGTGTGATATATATGGTATGGAACACTGATGGTAAATTGAAATCGTATCATTATTTTAGAAAAAATATACAAATCGCAACCTTTATCTTTCATTGCCTGAATGAAATGTGTACTATGTGTTGACAATATAGTTCAAGCGACAGTTTTCCTTGAAAATTATCCCGACTCGTGTGATAATATGATATTAAGAAAGGCATCTCAATACCCCAGTTATTTTTTGATGTCGCAAAAATACTTGCAATTTAATTTTACGTGTTATCTGTAGACCAAACCTGCCCAATATGTGCCTTTAATACCAAAATTATTATTACTACTAATTAAAAAACAAAAATTATTTGTTCCGAAATATTTAATATGTTAAATTTATTTTAATTATTATTATAACTAACAATTTAATTGATAAATGAAGTATATAATTAATATTCAGTATTTTTTATTTAATCATAATTTTTATTTATTTACTGCTTTTTTGTTTTTACAATTTTATATTCCACGTTTAAAAACGCTACTGATTATGAACCAATAATTAAAAATATATGTATAGTATTTATCCTATTTAGAATGACCATTGTATTATCTTGCAAATTTCTACTTTAATAATAAATTATTGTCTGGTTTTTTTAATTTCAGGATACCGGCCGTCAACCGTTTCTATAGAAGAGGATCGGATTATGAAGTCATTGGAGCGTCTCAATGACCGACTTAATGGTATGGACGCTAAGTTTTTTCAAATATATTTTATTCACATAATTTATCTGTAATACGCGTTTGATATTTCTACTCAAATGCATTTAATCTAATTGTTTCAGGGGTTTTCCGCCGTAAAAAACGTATGTTTCAAGTTGATTAAGATCAGTATTTTTTTTTCGGTGCAAAGTGCTGCAACATTTATTTATTGCGAACTGTTTCAGTTTTATTATATTACTAACTTTGCTTGTTAGGTAAAATGCGAGAGCAGTTTATAATGTTAGTCTGCGTTTATTTATTTAATTGAAAGTTGTTGTTTCTGTTCTTACTGTTAAACAATGCCTCCTTTTGTTTTCAGTCATCTCTCTTCATCCGTGACGATTGCACCAAGGGACCACTGTCGCTCCTTTCTTCAATATTTCAGTCAAGTAGCAGTATTCTCTTACACAATATTCTGATAACCTTCTATTTATATATTATGTATACGAACCAAAAATGCAACCTGGTGGCTTGTACACATCAAATTTTGCTTTATGTGAACGGAGTTGGTATTCATTTGAAGGTATTTTTGTACCAAAAGGCTAGATTATGGTTAATTCTAATGATCAATATTATACCGTCCACAGTGTGTTATTATGCAACATTTACTTCATATTTAATACAGTCTTTATGTTAATTGTGATTGTAAGCAATTATTTATTAATTTTTAATTGGTTTGCCAGTGTTATGTACCAGTGTTTGTTAGGTAGTATGTAAATACCTATAATACGTGCTAATGCTGCTGAACACCTATTTTTATAATTTCTTATTTCCCTTTTATTATATCTTGTTATGGATCAGAAGGCTGTGATTCAGAAGTGTCAATAATGTTGAAGTTTCACTATACACCGCGACCGTTCACATTGACCTATTTACAGTCCTCGACAATTACTCTTTATTCCTAATACCATCGAACTGAAGAAATAAAGCGCAACCAACAACACATGTATAAACCTTATCTAAGACGACATATTTTGTATTTATCGCGAGATTTTTACTACCACTAGTTATACAAATAATAATAAGTAAATAGTAGGGTGGTATTAAAATAGCATTTTGTATGTGTATCATGTACGTAGTAGTGTTAAGAGGCTCCTTATTTTGTATACGGCTAGTGATACATTGTGTTTTGTACATGTAATTAACATACATCTTAATGTGATTGTCTGTCTAAATTCCTATGTTTTAATATGCTGAATATGCAACTATGAAAAAGGATCTCTTAGAGAACATACAAAACCTCTACTAATTTCGTGAGGTGTAGGTGCTTTAAATTTTCCAAACATTCAATATTGGATGTTATGATATGTGGGCATATTGTCAATACCAGAAAAGTTACATAAGTATGGCTAGGGTTTAAATGAGATAGTTATATTATATAGTTTATAATAAATGTTTTGTGTACCTATATATAATGTAACATAAACCTGTGTATAAAATTGCGCTCTTTCTCAATGCTAACAATTTTTGTATATTTACTAAAATAATATGACTTCATTATTTAATAACATCAGTTCTATAATTTATGTGAAATATATCTATTTACATAAATGTTATGAAAAATCTTTTATTTTTTAATTTTGTTAACCGCTTTCAACTAAGTGATAATAGTAAGGGACAAGATACCAGTTCAGTGTTCAATACCACCACAAAAAATAAAAGAAAAAACTAGGAAAGTATTCATAAAAGCAAATAGGCATGGAAATATGTGTGTGCGAATATTCCGTTATTAAATTTTATTTCGAATGTAATAAAATAAAGGTGAAGCGCTTGCGTTCATTTCTTGAACATATTATAAATTTAACTATTTTAGCAGCATTTATGACCATTTCGCGTGTAATAACGTTCCTCTAAAAAATAATTTATGTTTATTTTCATTTCTCACGACATAACTTTTGTTAAATACATTTATTCAGTAAATGGTACTTTGATTTTGGAACGACAATTTTCTTATTAAAAAAATTCGCGAAACCGTGAATTCGTGCGTTGACATATTTGTAGGGTTTGCTACGTGGGGGGAACTCCAGTTAGGAAAGTAACGATATTGTATATGCTATATATTGACCTACATATGCTATATTTTTTGATTAATGTAACCAATTGACTTAATTCTTTTTGCATCTTATTCCAGATGATTAGATCTATATTTGTTGATATATTTTTATAATTATACTACTTATTTAAATATGCTATAAGTATTATAAATGCTATTTGAGTATTATTTTAAATTACTGGTTACTTTAATAAATAATTTTAATATTCAAGTTATATGTATATAATTTACGATAAACTATTTTTTTCTATTAATGTTAAAAGTTTTACTTCCTAATATCATCGTCAAGTATGAAAACCCAGGGGGGTATAAAACAGTTCAATAATAAAACCATTTTTTAGGGTATGTAAAAATATTAAAAATTATATTTGTTATATTTTTTTAGTTAGATAAAAGTATTTAGCTACTGAGTAAAATAATCAGGGTCATAAACTTATTCAATCAAAAACTTATTTTTTTGGCAAAAAACGCATACCCCCACCACGTACGAAGGGTTAAGCGCAAAAATTTTTTTTCTGCTGAATATCTTAATTTATTTTGTTCAAGTTGTAAATATAATTACTATTATTCAAAACAAAGCTTTTAGAGATTGTTAATTAATGTAAGTAGATTATATTAATTGATTACAACTTCTAATAACAGTAATAATTTTGTATATGAGAGAAAATTTTCAAACTTTAAATGAATTAAAAGTAAAAAGATTAATAAAACATTTTTCTACATTAGTACGAAAACCACAGAAGCCGCTTAAAATATCATTTTAGTTTCAAACTTGTAAGTGGTTTGCGTTGGCAGAGAAAAAAATTGTGTCTGGATAATTATTTTGGGAGGATGTGATTTGAAATACAATATTATCACTCTGGTATACCAGATACGTTGAGGACCCTAGCGTATATGGAGTTAAAGTAGATTGTTCTGTAGTTGACTGGGTACTACGCCGCGATAGTTTTAGAAAAAAGTGTGATGTAAGCCTGTTTCCATTATGCCAGAATTGCTTTTAAGGTATTGACAAATTAAATAAATTACTAAGTGGAGGAGCCAAATAGGGAGGCGTGATATATACGGTGTTGTTCACAGACATTGAAATGCTCCCATGCTTTTGATATATTGTACATACATCTTTGATGCATTAAAGTATTTGTTATCTCTAAATGTTATCAAATATATTATAACGAACTTATTTATCAACAAAATATAAAATTAGTGACTTTAGACTTAAACTAAGTGTCAGTTTCAAATTTTCATTTTCATTTTCATTATCATTTTTATTTAATAAAATTTATAAATCTATTTTTTGTCATGAAATTCACATTAATTTATACTTTTCTCAATAATATAGTATGTCTCTTAAAAAATAGTATCTATTTTTAACCAACAAAAGTAAAACTTGTACACTAAATTTTGATGTGAACAATAGTATGAAAATCGAGTAAATTTTGATTTAAAAAAAGACATATTCTATCAGTTGAGTCGATCTTATAATATAATTAAAATAAATAATGTACATGGTCAATTAGAATAAAATATATAAACAGGTGCGTTTGAAAGGTAAAACGGAGTGTACAGTGTTCCAGAGAAAATCTAAATTCTATAAACAATCCTGTCTAATACAGTGTACAGTTAAATAATAGACTTTAATATCAGCTTGAGTAAAAATATGTTCCAAAGGTTTCCGCTGTTAAAACCGGCTCACAATCAGTTCATGTCAGCTATATAATCCATATTAATACATCAGCAGGAAAAGATCACAGTCACTGGACCTATAATTCTTTAAGTGATATTAACAAAAGAATCCGACAACATGTAACTTACATGAAATGTTTAAACATGATCCAAGTTCATTGTTAAATGTAATTTTTAAGGAAAAATATGCACTGTAATATGTGTTAATGAAATTATAATATAAATATTCTATATAATAATACAAGTATAAAATAACATAAAAAATATATGGGTGGTTATGTTGTCAAGTGTAATCGTGTATATAATAGGCTTATAGTTTATTTTAGTTTTTAATTGGTAAAACTTAAAAAATAGCATAACATAAAATCTGGTTACAAAATAAGCCTTAAGACATAAAAACATAAAAAATTGATTCTATCAACTTGTCTGATATATCATCAACAGAGTAATTTTCAAATAGTGATTGGTTTCATATAATGTTCTTTTGATTTTTTTCTTATCATATAAAATGCTCATATTGTGAAAACTTTTCTTAAAAAGAACATTATTTCTATGAAAGTTATTCTTTGCATGTCAATTGTCTCGTAGTTCATGTCAACAATACAGTTACATGTATTAAAATTAATAACTTTCCTTAATTCTATTTCACAGTAAAAAAAATAAAGCTTGCATAGTGCGAACACATTTCTAATAGATGTGCTTAGCGGAATGTTCAAGGTAAACGGAGGGGGGCCCATTCGTTGTGAGCGGCAATACTTGTAAGTGTGTCACCTAGAAGTCGTCTTCGTCTTCCTCCGGGATATTCTCGGGGATGACCCCCCTCGGCATTGAGGACCGACCGCTCCGGGGACGTCGCGGTTTAGCTTTGGACTTGTGACGCCCGCTAGTTGACTCTTCCTGTTCCGAAGAACCAGCTGATCCTAAACAGAAGTCGGCATATAGAAACACCTTTTCATTTACAAATAACTTTTGGGCTTTTCCCATCTTTAACAATCTAAACAAATTTCGACTGATATATTATTATTGTTTTTTTAAGAAAGTATTATTTTCAATATATTGAATGGGTTATTGTTGAATAAAGAAGGTTTGTAACAACTAATTTTATATTTTTTAAATTTTAAAATTTGTTGACACTAACGCATATTATATATATTTAAAAAATTATAATAGAAATAACATGTCGGGAGGAATATTTCTAAATAAATATTTCTATATCTAAATATTTTCACATAATAATTAGGCAATTGGTCACCCCATAGTGGAAATTTTCCAAAAGGTTCGTTATGCAGGAATATATTATATAATGTAAAATAGTTGTCAAATTGAAGGAAATAAAAAGGAAATGTAGTTAAAAAAGCGCTTTCGACTTATTTTTTAGGATTTCCTCACTTTCTATATTTCATGTAAATATTTTACAGAAATAACGTATTATAACTAAGTAAATGTGATAAAAATTATTATGATTAATGCATGTAGGCTACGTATCAATTACGAATCATACAATATTGATTTAATAATAAACAGTTCAATTTAAAAACATATAAGAAAATCAAAATATTATCAATCAAAAACATACAATAGATTCATATAATCAAATTTAGATAAAATCTATAATAAGAGTTGAAAAAATAGATGTGGTTAGTTTCCCGCAGCGGCGGTTTAATCCAGTTTGATACAATGTGTGAATACAATAAATTCCATCATTAATCTCTCCTCCAATCTCCATTTTATATTACTCTCCACGATGATAGTATTTATATCGTCCACAGAATGGCCAGAAAGGTTAAAAATAATTATATTGTAACATTTTGTCAGTCTGTTGTTAGTATTATACTATATTATGAAAGAACCTATCAGAAAAGTATATTATGTTTAAAACAACGTCCATTTAAGTTATTAAGTTGAACTGACCAGGACGCTTTGAATGGGAAGAAGAGGAGCCTGAACTCCTGCCATCGTATTCTTCTTCATCATCATCCGCAATTTTGGCAATTCGACTCATTTCCCCCTTGAAGTCCTTTGCTAGTGAGCGTGCTGCTCTGCTATCCAGACCAGTGTCTATACAGGACAATTAAGAGAGGAAACTAATAGTAAAGGAACTATACGTTTCCCATAATAGTGAACTAATCTCCTAATTGTGTTTAACTTATCTCATTAAAAATTTAAGTCATAACAAAATCCATGAGCAAACAATCTTTGCTTAACACGTATCAAAATGTTGCGACTATTATTACACTTTGACATACTGAATATGATTCTATATATTGCTACAAACATATAATTATATACAAATTTTCCGACAATGTTTAAGACAATTTTCAGTATTTATTTTAAAATGTTTTTTTACTACTTTTAATTGTAAGTAGTTTAACCAGCTCCACATACTGTTTATTCTACCTTTTAAAAGTAATAATAAAATGAGAACATAGAAAAAACACACACATTTAAACCTCGGGTATTAGGAGATATAACAATTAAATAAAAACTAAAATTGATGAATAATAATTAGCATTTCATCATGAAACAAATACAAAACAGATAATAAGAACAGATGGTTAAATTGTAGCTTACGGGACAAATAGAGCAAAGGAACAAATTCTTTAATACTATCAATTTAATTTTTGCAGAAAAATTCATAATCATAATTCATATATATAACGGACCATCAAAGTCCTATCCTATACTTTTGTAACGATTATTTTAATTCAATGTTGCAACCGCCACTAGCTTATTATTTACCAGCAGCAGTGGAGGCGACTACAGCGTCAACTTCTTTCTTGGACAGTTGAGACAGACTGGCCAACTGGACGAGGAAGTTCCTGCGCTGTTCCTGAATAGGTTGAGAAACATATATAGGAATAGTTGCTGACGTGGGTGCCAATTTTGAGGCATATATAAGAGAGGTCATACTTCACTTTTAGCAGATAAACCTTGTTGAATTGAATTTAACTCAATTTAAATAAAGAAAAGTTTATTTAAAATGTCTTGGAAACCATTTTATAATGTAGGTAAATGAAGGAAAAGTAGTCGTTAAAGGTAATCAATGTAATGCAATGTATTCAACATTATCAATACAATATATATATTTTTAAATTTCCACCACACCGAAACGCCTGCTTGCACATTGATGTAGAAAAAGTTAATTTTATCGTCAAATAGTTCTTTCGGTGTTTTTTCATTAATAATCATGCCTTTCAAACAATAGTTTCATTTAAATAACTTGTTTACATGGTGTAAAAAGCCGTTCGTTTAAAGTTTATTGTGAACAAACAATTTAATACAACGATACATCATTGCAATTTACAAAGAAAATCTATTCAAATCTTTGAATGAACTTTATAGTGTTATATTATTTATTAAATACTACCACCATTCTATTTTATGGCAACTAGGCCCAATTAATTAATAATAGTTAATTAACTAATTAATAATAGAGTTATCATAATATAGTAGATGCTAGCAAAGTAGTGGTTCGTCATCTTCAATAATATTATCAAGCTAGTAATAATCTAATTAACACACTGTTGCATAATCATGCAGCCGGTTATATTTTAGAATTAACAATAAATGCCATTCAGCGAGCAATCAAAAACTATAACGGATATAGTGACTTTCGACCATCATAAAGAATGATCATCGCTACGTTCAAATCGAGTTTTGGTTTGGATTTTCTAACAGGCTAACTGGGTATTTTTCAATAAAAATAGTAACAAAAGGATAATAGCCAGATCTTCCGGAATTGCCTATAATGCAAATGTGAACATTTCATTAGATGTCGCAGATTGGAAACACATAGGTTGAACTTCTTTTTTATGAATTAAACTGATTAAAACTGATTTATACATTGATTCATTCTCTATCGACGGTTAATATTTTATTCTGTGTTACCGGTTACTGTTATGAAGTAAGTTAATGACATATAATTTTCGGTAATGTTTCTGATAATTATTAAAGAAGACTGAACTATGTATTTATTTGAAATCAAAACTATCTGTAAGCCGGAGTTTGGACTCTCGGCACAGCACCTATACGATACCTGAAGCAGGTCCTGAAGCTCGCATTCCTGGTCATGAATCAAAGCCTCCTTCTGTCGCTGCATCTCAACTCGAAACCCCTGCTCCATATCGTCCAGATCCCGATAGTGCCGTTGAGTGAGCGAGTTCTCTACCAGAGCCTGAGTCACCGAGCTGAGGGTACACGGACAGAGATGGCGACCGTTTACCAGAACATTTAACTACGATTGTTTTAGTGTCTCAGTGAAATAGTACATGTACATGAATGTACCTTATGTATCTGAATGTACGTGAATGTTTTTGTATGTACGTGAATGTTTTTGTATGTACGTGAATGTCTTTGTATGTACGTGAATGTTTTTGTATGTGCGTGAATGTTTTTGTATGAACGTGAATGTTTTTGTATGTACGTTAATGTTTTTGTATGTACGTGAATGTCTTTGTATGTACGTGAATGTCTTTGTATGTACGTGAATGTTTTTGTATGTACGTGAATGTTTTTGTATGTACGTTAATGTTTTTGTATGTACGTTAATGTTTTTGTATGTACGTGAATGTTTTTGTATGTACGTGAATGTTTTTGTATGTACGTTAATGTTTTTGTATGTACGTGAATGTCTTTGTATGTACGTGAATGTCTTTGTA
>JAUZND010018318.1:0-26472 GCA_034780555.1 Coelogynopora nodosa | reverse complement strand
TACCCCCTCTACCCCACCCCACGGAAGGAAAATGATTTCGAATGAAGGTTATAATTTAAAATAAAAATATTTAATATTAAAAATGAAGGGGGGGGGGTCATGATCTATTTTTAGCCATGACGCATAAATCTATTTATAAGTGTGGTAGAATCGACTCTTCCTATACTACTCATGTACATTAATAAATACTAAAATGTTGGAACATATGTACAACTAATATGGTTCACTCTTGAATATAATATATACGATTATATTTAAGAAGTTATTCAATATAGCCTTATGTTCTGTGGTGTACGGAGTATTTGATAAGAAAAAAGAGAATTATAAAATGTATGTATAAATACCTCAACTAATAAAAGTAAATTACACAATAAGAAAGATTACTATACATGACTATACATGACTATGAAAATATATTGACCACTATTAGTAAACAACTAGATGATGTCACTAACGCGGTTGAGAAACGTTTAACATTTATGCTGAGGTTGTACATTAAGACATTTTGGCGATTATCGGTGCTCCAATATTTTCATCTAAAAGTCCAATTTCGCTATTTGAATATGTTGGTTGACGGCCTAAGGCCCAATGATCGTTGGATTACATGTGTTTGTACGTTTTAGAGTTCTGTCGACTGTTATTATGCTTTTTGTATTTGTTTGATTGTAATATTCAATTGGGTTAGAAGGAAATCACTCCGGAAACTGCAATGATTATGAAATATTATTTTGTAAATTAAGATTCATCAAGAGAAAGATCACGACTTTTAAACTCCCATATTGTGCTTAATTAGTTAATGAAGTAGCATCACATTTATGCATAATTTAGAATTATATGCATGATAAGCATTTATTAATGTATTTTTATGCAATAAGGATGATTTTTTTATAAACAGAAAAGCTTATAGCATTTTTGTGGATTTCATAATTATTATAATATTTTTATTACATGTTTTGAATATATTTTATATTTCAAACGTTATTCAAAACCTCTCTGGATAGTTTAATTCTAATTTTATTTTGAAATATTTCGTTATCTGGGTTTATTATTATCTGAGCAGGTTCGAGCCCGCCCATGGACTCTCCTGTTCCTGGCTAGCAGCTGTACTAGTCGATAGTTAGCGACCCTTAATGGGTTCGTTTGTATGGAAAAAATGTGAGAAAATGGTATGAAAAATGCGAGTGACCGTGACTCTGTAAGAGTCATTGGTGAAGTGGGCGCGCTTCATAAACTACTCACTGCTCCAAAATCAGGGCCCTTGACCGACTTTGATAATATTATTGTCCATTATTATCAGATAGTATAGTCCACACAATAAAATCTGACTCACTTGTCAATATAAAAATGCATAGGATCTAATGCGTCATAGGTCAATCTCAGTTCATAACTTCGCCTATTGGCCAACCTCAGCTGCGTCAGATGGTGACGTCTGGGGACCTCCCCTGCACCAAGGACGAAGCAGCCACTTTGGCAGCCGTCCATCTTCACATCGACGACGCTTGGCCGGATGCAGACCTCCCGCCGAGGGAACGGGTCAACCCCATGGCTCTCGAGATGACCAGGAAGCACAGTATTATCACCAGGAAGGCGGAGCTTATAGCGCGCCAAGTGAGTCTAGACATAAGTGTCGTCGAAACCACTCTTCCTATACTACTACCATTTTTTTAATTTATTGACTTATTATTTAATTATCGATCGTGTGCATACAAAACTGTATGAAAGTCATTATAATATATGACTGCTCACTGTATGAAAATGACGATAATATATGACTGATCACTACATGAAAATGATGTTAATTTTTTGCTGCACTCGTCAATGCTACGCACTAAGTGCTGAACGCTTTTATTGCAATCTGTTTTCTTTTGCTCTTTTAAATCTGAAAAAGATGTGTCTTGCTCTATATTATGATATGCACAAAGTCCAATCAAATTTATGGATACAAATAATGATTAATACATGCTAATTGGCTACATCATTCAAACATATTCTCAACGATTTAGACGAGATTAACAATACAAATGATCACTTAATTCATAAGTAAAATCAAGATGCATTCTTTAGAAGATATTCTATACCTGCTTTTTTATAAAACTGCAAATAAAGATGATATATTTGTCAAAAAGTTCACAGTTAATCCGTTTTAGTTAGAAGTGAAAGGTTCAGTAGGTAGCTAACTATGTCTTGCAATAACTAATTCATATTATAATGATATCGACTCCTCAGGTTTTACTTCATACGTTGTGTTCATAATTAGTCTTCCGTTTCAAATGCTTGATTCTAACAAGCTATCTATTGTTTTGCTTCAGTGTCACTAATTATGTTTAATGGTATTTTGAGGTTATGAAAGCAATTTCCGGTGTCGGGTCTAATGATTCCTTTTGTAACATGAATGAAAAAATGCTGGTTATATTTCTTATTTAGAATTCAGAAGAGTTTCCGTAGAATGCAGTTTAATAATCATTTATTCAATTTAAATATTGCCAAGAACTTTATAATTCTATAATATTTGTGTAGATTTGATTATAGTTTAATGTACATAATTATATCATTATATTATTTTGACCTATAGACGCCTAAATTACTTTTTTTATTAGATAACTGTGTTATCTACCATCTGTTTAATTAATTCTAGTATTCTTTTTTTCTAAGTTCTAGCACGTACATTTTTACTAGCAATTAGAAAGGAAATTATAATATTCAGGGACCTTATCCATAATAAAATAATATTATAAAGAATACGACATTTATCCATGTTCACTGTTTACTACATACAAACGATATCATAAATAATAGAATGCCATATTTCCAAAATAGAACACATTTTTTTCTCTATATTGGACGCACACCTCGATACTACATACAATAGATTTGCATAATACATTTAAAAAAAAATTTATATAGACAAATATTAGTTTTAATTAATTTCTTCACACAATTATAGTTTTGTTATTAAAGACGAGAATTTATCTACATTTGGCCGTATATATATACGTTACAAAAAATGATACTATATTTGATATATGACTTGTTATAAATATTTACATGTTATTATGTATGTATATGGCACGATAATTCTCTATTATAAGGACAATTATAATTTTTAATTTTATTATATATTCACTGTTTATTTTAGAATATATATATATATATATATATATATATATTCTAATACTTTATTTTATATTTCTTAACAATATAAATTAATACAACACTGACTAATTTGTAACCTTTCAGCTGGATTGATTTTTTCTCACTAATTTATACGAATTAATAAATTACAATAAATGCAACGTTTAATATCAACTGCTATTCAAAGCCTATTTGACAACAAAAAGAGAGATCTGGACAACTATGTTACGTCTCGATAGCAGACCTATCGAATATAATATATATATATATATACTGTATATATATTTTATAAGCTTTATTTGCAATTTGTCAGGCGCAAGGAGCATTACATATATATCGTACGGCATTCTGAACAAACTCAGAAGAGTTGCTATACACTCGACAGACACAGCTGTCTGCCAGGGAGAGATAAGGTACACTGCAGGGATTCGAACCCGCTACCTTGTAATACAATTTAATACATGGGCTATCTCACCCCATGGCCATATTAGTACACATTATTGTTATACTATTATGTATCTTTTTATAGTTCTACCTATAAAGTGATATACTTACATTTTTGTAAGAAAATGTAAAAAAACAACAAACATTAGCGACTCTTAATTTTAAAAATATGTTATTTTATGTAATGTAATGTTAAAATAAAATTGCTATTTATTTATTTAAAAGGTTTTGAAAATATTATACAATCAGAATAAAGAAAAAATTATTTATTTTAGCAAGAGAGGCTAAAATCTTTAATCATCTTTGATCGATCGCAATCATATTTTGATACTATCTACTATTATCAATCATTATTTTAAATTTTGGCATTGTGGCAGAACTAACTTCCAGAACAATTTCAAGAACAATGCGATAACATATAGGGCCTAAAATTTCAAAATACAAATTCATCGCTTCTAAAATGAGTATTCTAAAAATACGAATTGTATAAAAATAGTTATATTTAAATTAATATTGCAAACAAGTGAGTACAAAAATAATACAATACATCAATACAATAAATTCTTAAGTTTTAACTTCACCCATAATAAATTGAAAAATAAAGATAGACGTTAATAAACGATATTTATGTTAACGGGATGAGAAACGTTAGTTTATTAAGCAGATACACAAAAGTTCCTTATTCTGTGGCAAGCGTACAGACAGAAATGCACATTTAGTCATATTTAGGCCCATTAGCATTTCATTGAACCGACAAAACAATATGTGACAGATAGGTAGAGCAGTGGAGTTACCTCTTCCTGAAAATCCCTCCTAACCACGATACGACGTCCCTCCACCTTCTGAATTCCGGGATTGGCGAAACAGAGGCCCTCGAGTGCCTCATCAACACAGGCGTCTGGATCATTTACCAGCTGTGATCGCGACATCTCACTGAAGATACCAACAATACAATACCTTGTAGAGTTCGTGAAGGATGCATACTTATGCTGTGCACTTGCTATTGCTGCTATTAGCTAGAGCTTTGAATCTTTCATTAGTTAATTTACACAATGGACACTAGTACAATTGTTTTTCTAATTACTATTACTACTACTATATTTATACTTATATTATAATATGAAATTAATACATTAAGTTAGAAATGTTGATCGACTGGCGAATATGTGGTCTAGTGGTAGGTGGGTTCGCTCACGGATCGTTGGGCTGCAGGTTCGATTCCCGCTCTGTACTGACGAGGGGCATGTACCCCGAAACCTGTCTGCAGATAGATAAACCTGCCAATAACTGTGTCTATCTAAATTTTCTTCATCGGTTTCATGATTTTTTGATATTTTTCATAATAGATGCCTCAAATTAATATATTGTGCAATTACATTTGTTAAAAATATATATTTTGCTACCGTTCAAAAGTAGTAAATCTACTTAAACTAACCTAAGTGAATCATTATTTAATAATTGAAAAATGACGTCAAAGATCACAGGTATCGGGCAGTATTTAAGCGTTTCGACCCATTAAGCGCTCCACCAATATTTGAGAAATGTGGCACAGCAGACGAACAGCAATGTTTCAAAAATATTGATTTGACCAAAGTTGATCAATTGTATCTGCTGAACATATACCTACCAACATTTTAGTTCTCAAAATACCTTTATTGCCAAGTATTGGCCAAAGACGCCCTTATATAGTAATTCAGAAAAACAGACACGTCACATAGTAGGTATTCTAAAAGAATACTAGTACATTATTTTATCAATAAAATCAATCTAAAATCAACAAAATAATTGTGTACCATTGTGTCAAATCACAAGTTTCCTCCACATCTAAAACCATTATATCAGTATCTAACAATAAACATAAAAAAGTAGAATTTTCAATACCTAGGCCCCTACACATAAATTAATTATTTATAATAATTGAAATACCTATGTTATATAGTATACGTACCTATTCTAAAGTTACTATGATAGCTACACAACACAAAACGAACACACAAAGGAAACGCACTCATATATTAACGAATATTAAACATATAATTTTAGATTTGGAAAAGTTACACATTGCATTATTGTTATATTGTGCCATTACTAAGCATATAGTCAGCAACTTAGCTACGAGTAATATATATTGTAATCAATTTCAGAATGTCAAATGCTTTAGGATATTGCAAATATCTTACAGAACGACACAGGAAAATAAAAGAACTCGTGGTAAAGCTATCGTCAATTTCAACAACCAATAAAAATGGTGTCAATAATTTTGTGGCTGGATTACAGGAAGAATTAAATTCTATTCCAGAACTCAATCAGAAATTGTGCAAAAGTATAACTGATCGTCGTGTATATTCTTATCGAAATTTCATAAAAAAATGTATTGATCCGTAAATAATTTCATTGTCGATTTGAATAATATTCGACAAAATAATTTTTGGAGTGACGCCTTCTACGTCATAATCACTTTTTCATGAAAATTGAGTTCACATAGGCCTATTAAGTTTTTGTGCACTTTATAATGCACCTTAACTATATGTATATATATGCTATAACTTGAGCATTTCTATTTTATAAAATTGTAATACGATACGCACTACTAAATACTTTATATAAATTCTCTTTTATTCATTATTATTAGGTATCTTAAAAAGGTAAAAATATACAATCTGGTATATTTACTCTCTTACTAATATTTTAAAAGTAAAAATATTGTTCTCATATGTTTTGTTTCTCTTATGGCAAAATTGTTATATTAGCTAACATAGAAGAAGTTAGTATCTCTAGAATGTCTATATTAAACAAACACTCGCTTCTAACATTTCTGCGAGACAGACAAAACAGAAGACATAGAAAACACACTTGAGAAATATCATGCAAATATCAGAAGCCACTACATCAACGTTTTTTTATTAAACTTGCAACATTTCTCCAGTAAGTATCCATCTTTTTATAACATTTTCTTTCCAGTCAATTCCAGCTATTCTTCATTACATTCTTTTGGATAATTCAATTGGTTGTTCTCAAATTACTCGATTGGTTTAAATGTTATTAGATTTGTTTATTCCCAAACTGACCACACACATATATAAGCACTTCAAACAAATATGTACGATTAGTTTCAGTAGCATCTAATAGATATCGTTCATTTTAGTTGTAGTCATACGGTAGTTTAAGATTTTAGATGCAAATACAGAACTTAATGCATGATATAGATTGGAACATAATTTCGCCATATTTAGAGAATCCAAAATTTGAATATTTGAACTTTTTAACAGTTTTTATCTTTGCTGGGTACGATTTTTTCTCGACAATTTATCAATTTACTCTTCTTAATTTGAAACTATCAATTAATGAAAATATATTTCAATAAAAACTTATATTTATAACCTGTACATGTGTAAAGTAATGAAAGGATGTGTGTATTTTAAATATCATTGTCATTAAAGTGTACGTCTTATAATTTGTAATTTTAAGTTTTAAAAAAACATTTTTGGAAGTCATTGTACTAATTGTTTGGACCCGTTTTTATCTGGATCAATTAACGAAACTATCAAATTGAAATTTTTATTAAGTCTTTAATCTAGTTAGGAAAAGTCACAAAATATCATATTTATAGAGCATTTATTTTCGCCACATCAACAGTTTGAAACGTCCGTGGGGTCGTTTGGGGTCACAAATGACCCTACTACTGAAACCAAACGTAAAAAGCAAACCATCACAGCAATGGCATTCCTGTTATTAAATCAAGTCATAAAATGTACGTAGGAAAACAAAATATGCTAAAAATGAAAACAACATAATGATTGTTTGACACATAAATAATACACGTCACATGCTATGCTAAGTTAATTGTGTTATTTAAATATCAAAACATCGAAAGAAACAAACTTACTAACAAGGGAAGCTATTTGGAATGGATGATCCCTTCCTGAAAAAGTTGATACCCAACTTCAGAGTTCCTAGTGGCCAAATCCTCAGAATTCGAGCCATCCCCAATTTTTCGAACTACTAATTTAGACATAATTAAAAGACTTTATATTATATATATTATTTAAAAAATAAACATATTGTATATTATATTTAAAATGTGTATGCAATGAAAGTGAGCACATCTTTTAAATGCTATACAAGTATCCATGTATATAAACCATAATCTCATAACATACGGCAAAATGCGTATACAATAATATATATAAAAACAAATTTAGATGTAACATGAATTAACAATAGAAAAAATTAAGTCCTAAATGGTAAAATAAATGGGTGCATGAATTCATCTTAGTGTGATAAATCTGTGTCTATTGTTTACAAATATAAGGTGTATCCACAATACGACACAATTCACATAGGAATCAAGTACCAATGCTTAAAAATATGAATCGCACAATACCTTCTTGTTTACCTCGGCTAAATTCAACACATTAGAAGCTTGACATTTCAAAAGGTATGTAAATATCTTTTCACAGTTAGCTTTTTCGAAATGTTTACTTCTTCCAAAGCTTCTTAGCATATCTTGTTACATTGCTAGTCAATTTTTTTAAACCTTTTCTTCTGTCTGTCAAAATTGTGAAATATATTTTTCCATTTTGTCAGAATTAACTTGCAATGTTATTTTCTTGTTGGTTACATTCTTAGTTTGAATTTCCTGACGAATGTGGAACTCCACCGTGAGGCAACATTCGAACTCAAATTCGAGACACAGTAGGACAGCAACTTTTTCATCTCCACTTATTTTGCTTCTAATTAATTGTTTATTTGTTGTATTTATTTGCTATTAAGATGTTAGAATTAACAACAATAAACGGCACATCTCCGGCTAATCACGTGTCTGTGAACTTTTTAGTTGATGTGTGAATTAAATCTACAAAAGTCTGCAATAATTCCTCTCTATGAACTGAAAACGTCCAACTTTACTAATTTTACTTTCCTTTATTATTACTTTCCATTATTACTATTATTTACTTTCCACATTATTAGTCATCTTTTTTCTCTCATATTTTTAAGTGAATTTCTTTGCCATCATTAATATTATGTTGTCTTCAACAATTCTATTGGTAATTAGGGTATCTTTCTTCTAGTTTCCTACAATTACTTCTATGTTCTACAGTTCCCTTTCAACAGTTCCCTGACCAATACTTATAAAAGAAGTTTCGATTTAAGGGGCCAAATGTTCCTTCAGTAAAGTATCAAGTCAATGTCCGTATTTTAAGAAGCACCCCCGATGGGCAAATTACTTAGAAATTCTTTAGATAAGCAGAACAAACGGCAATATTGATCCTCCGGCAGCTGTTATGCACACATAGCACGTAGTCGTACTCAAGATCCAAACCATCATAGTTAAGCAGGAGATAAGACTGTTTAATTTTCTTTAAAGGGAGTTTAAATAAATATATATGTCATCTATAATATATCCTTACTTTTGCAGTGATTTTTAATAGTAAATAAAAAATGTAATCCCAACAGTTTTACTTTATCATAATTATACTAACTAATTAAAGCACATTTCTTTCAGAATAATATTTTCATTAAATAACTTGCTTAGCTAAACACCTGTTTTTGAAAATCTTACAACATAAATAAAATAGTGACAAAAATGCCACACAACGAAAATGTATTCTGATATACCATAACATCCCGAGGGAAGATACAAAACCCCTTATCTAGGTATATGTAATATAACACGATAATCAATTATTAATTAGGCCTAATACTCGAGAAAAACGAACACCTAAATAGCTGTGGAAACAAATAAAGCGTAAGTTATTTCACTTGATCTATAACAATACTAAAAACCATAAACATTAATATATTAATAAGAACGAAGTGCTGAAGTGCAACATTTCGATTTTCATTGCAGATCAGTCACGAAAGGTAATATAAAGAATATTGAAAAAACATAGAATAAATATAACAAATTGTCATAATATATGAATTAAAATATCGATCTGTGAGCTTTTAACTTGTGCTCGGCAAGTCAATGTTATAATATTGACAAAGTATTCCATTGATAGTAACTCAAGAAGTATCAGAAGGGGGACAAAACATCGTTCGGATTAACATAGTCCATAAAAAACTCCCATTTAAAAACGCGTCTAACAATTAATCGTATATTGATAAAGTTATAATCAAAAACTCATATTTCATATTTCGCCGTACGCATAATTTCTGCAAACATTGTGACTATTATGAAATGAACAAGAACGTGACGCACATGGTGTTATGTAAAGGTACTAATTAGTAACACAATGTTGATTACTGTCAACATATTATTATGAAGTGAATAATGCAACAACAAATTGTTGTCTTTACAATATTGATATATACGTAAATTTCAGTTAGTCGCGAAATCATTCATAATAACAATTAAAGTGGATTAGAGTTCACTGCGATTTGCACAGATAATTCAGGTGGAGCAGTTGTTTACACTTATTTAACTATGATTATGTAATATTTGAGATTTTAAATACGATAATTTAAATACACGTTTATAAATACAATAATTTAAATGAGTTTATAAATACAATGTAAAATAATTTAAATACGAGTTTATATTAAATACAATAATTTAAATACGAGAAATTCAAATACGAGTTTTTAACGTGCATTGCTCACTGACCAAATTCTATAAAACGGGTATTATGACATGTTCAGTACTTGTCTAATTCTCAAAGCACTTTCGATTTTGTACATTTCCATAGAAGACAGAGTAGAATTTGATGACGTACTACTTGATTCAAAATGAAAAGGAAAATCGGAGCACCTTTCGAGTTGCTATTAGTTTTTGTTAAATCATTTATTTTTGGCGCTACGAAGTCTAATATGATTTCATAAGTGATCAAAATTAGTGCAAAAACTGCTTTTTCAATTTATTTTCCCTCATGCATTATAGAACTAGCACACATTTGGTGATGAAAAGACAGATCAGAAAACAATATAAGATAACAGAATATGCCAGATACTGGTCAGGTAGTAGGTGAATGTAACCACCCACATCAGGTTAAAAAGGCTTTCAAAAGCGGTTGGTGTTAGACTAGGGTTAAACACAAACGTTGTTAGAAGGGTAAACACCAAAACAACAAATACTAAACTAGCATTACCCATATAACTCACAACTAAACTATTGCAATCAATGACAAATGAAAACCAATGAAAAATAGGAACAGAATGATAGTGAAATATCGATTTATTTAATTCCAGAAAAAGTTGACTGTACAAAGTGCGCTATATTATATACAGTATGCCATTCTAATAAAACACACATCGTTTGTAGAAGAAAATATGACACACAATTTTTCAATGAAATGCATCAAATCAATGTGACTTATATAATGAAGTCTTTTAACATACAGGGCAATTATAGTAGGCCTTGAATAATAATGAACAAAAATAATCCATAGTATCAAACAAAATTGACTAGACATCGTTTCATGGTTTTATAAATACAAAATGCGTTTGGTAGTGGATTGCATGAGCGATGAATGAACACGGTGAAAACAAGACCAAGTAATATATATATTAATATGAAAGAAACTGTGTACCGAAAATAGAAGCTAACATACAATTTGTCAATATCTTACATAATGATAAATGCCATAAGTGACAATCATAAGTTAACTGGTGATACAACAAAATCAATAGAAAGATATACAATTGCCTTCGAACGATACATATAATATGGATCATAATATTTTTATTTATTAATTAAATTCTGCACGTTATATATAATGATCTAATTACACTATTTTCTCTAAATATATTTTGTTAACTTCTTTCCTGAACAATTTACATATTTTGGTGATATTAAAAGATTCCATAAATCGTGTGAAATTGACAAGATATTATATAATACAATATATTTCAAGGATATCACCATTTCAGTCAATAATAACACATAGTAACAAAGCGCACGTCACGATTACTTCCAAATTGGTTCAATAAAGTATTTTGCAGTCCCCCTTTCAGAGAACATTTACACATATAAATAAAGTTTAATTTTATTCCTTTAATGCTACAAAAATGCTTTTTAATATTGCGCTAAATTATAATATTTCAAAAGCAGCTATTTTTAGAAATGCACTGTGCGCCCTACCTTCCGTATCAGTTTATACACGGAATGAAAATTTTCACAGTAAACGGGCCACATCTCAGTCAAGTCAAGTCAAGGTGACAACCGCACTCCCCTCCTCCTCCTCATCCCCCCCTCGCTGCCTCCCTCCTCTCCCACCCTTTCCCTTCCTCTTCCTGCTTCCACGTCTGTTGCCCCCCTCAGCAGGGGGCGCGAGTGGAGCGGGAGGGGGGGGCGGAGGCAGCCCCAGACCCGGGATGAGGTCCCCCCAGGTGGGGGTGGACATCTCCTGCATCGAGTAGGGGTTGCAGGGCCCGCTGGCTGCTGTGGGGATGCCCTCGTCGTTGTCACTGGCGAGCTCCATGTCACTCTCCACTGTGCGATGAGTAGAATAAGTTACAATTAATTACAATAGTTACAATTAATTACAATAGTTACAATTAATTACGATAATTACAATAGTTATAAATAATCACAAAAGTTACAATAAATTATGATCGTTATAAAGAATTACAAAAGTTACAATTATGCCATAATTATAATAAACATAATCATTACTGCAAAAAGTGCAACTCTAATTATATATATTTGTAAATCATTAAAATATTGATCAGTAAAAAACTATAAACTTTATTATTTATACCATATTAAGAAAAAAATGGTGTCACTCTTCATTATGCAAAAAGATAGTATCTTCGAGTAAACAGTATTGCAAGATATTATTCGGTGTTTTAAGAAATCGACATGATTTAAAAATACTTTTTTTAGTATACCAGCTTCCAAAACATGTAGAGGATATGTGAGATTCATAGCATTCCTCAGATCGATTAGATAATAGCATGAGTATTATAGCCATAGAGTACACCTATTATACATGTTGTTATATTATATATAGGAGATATTCTGCATGACATTCAATTCGATAGGTCAGATAAGACTTAACCCAACTGTATTCTTCAGGATTCCAATTCAGTTGCCTCGTCGTCGACACCTCTTTCTACCTATCTAGCCCGCCTCCTCTTGTTAACAACCTCGATTGAATTAGTCTCTCATAGAAATATGCAGCCATTTTCTTCACCTGACTTCACTTCATACCTATGTCTAGTCATCTCTTATTACCACTAACAGAATTAAGCATACCTACAATCACGTTTCTACTTCTGTGTTACATCATTTAAGTTCTTTTCTATTAACAAAGCATTACATTCCACATTTGGAGATTACAAGTTTTCGTCTCCTCTCTTGAGCAATCTCTTTTGCATGATAGCATTATTAAAAGAATTTTAAATGTTACACAAATATATTTATATAGTGAAAGCATTATTAAAATGAAAATTCACAACTATATGACGCATTTACAATATTTGAAACCAATCAAACGAGAACTTTAACTCAACTTTGACACAATTGAATTTTCACATTTTGGTTCAATTGAATTGACACTGGTTCAAAGTATGGATCAAATTTATCAAAAATAAAAAATGTATCATTTTAAATGACAAGTCTAACTCGTAAAGTACAGATAAAGAGCAACAGCTAACGATTCCAAAACAAGTTAATAGCAAAATTATAGCTAACATTTTGTTAAATGCTGAGAATTAAAAAAATAAAAATTTTAAATAAAAAGTTGCCAAAAATATGACAAACTGTTTAAAAATAACAATTACGATATTGGCATCAGCTGGCAACTAACAAATGAACGGGTTAGCTGCATATAATCCGATAAAATTTGGATAGTTCTTTCTGTGAATCAACCAAACTTCGCACAGAAACTAAAATAGAATGGCATGAAATTCGACTAAACTTATCATACTCACTTTAAAAATATTTTTTAAAAAACATTTCAAATAATTCAATTTAGTTGGTAGAATTATTAATTACTGATAATTATATAAAATCAATAAATATAGCAAACAGATATTCTGTGACAGTGACTGATGACAACGAGACCCATCAAGCGGACAAGCGAACCTAGCTGCACTGCCTCATCGTCCGTGGACAGCTCGCCATCAGAGAGCGACTTGCCGCCAGCCACTCCTCCTCCTCGCTTCCCCTTCTGATTGGCTGCTGGAGCCGGGGGCGGCATCAGAGAGGTGGAGGTGAGGAAGACGGGACGTGACCGCTCAGAACGGTGCTTCTCGGCGCCCTCCAGTGCCCGCTGCACCAGGTTGTAGAGGCCGCGAACGTTGCGCTCGGCCATAGCCAGACATCTGAGAGTGAGATGGAGGGGACGGGGGTTTTTGTCACACCGGAATGTCACCTCACGTCACGTGGATAGTTTTATTTAAGATTGATTGTTTTATGATGATTTGTTTAGGCATTGATATGGTAGATCATTTTGATTGTTTATTAATATTATGGAATTCAAAGATCGTATTTGCAAATAATAAAATGTAATCAATAAATCCCATCTAAAATATACCTAGCAAAGAATAAATTAGCAATTAAGCAATGAACGTGGTAATTGTCATTGGTTTCATGTCTTACAAAGAAGAGAGAGAGAGAGAATATTAACAAAATCATTTACAAAAATAAAATAGTTTTCACAAGATGGCTTCTCGAAATTGTCTTTTAATAATGCGGGGGAGCCCCTAACATTAATACATGTAATAACATATAAGAAGAAGACCACAGAAACATCTTCAACAAAGCTTAAACATAGATTTCGCATATTTATAAAATCAAATTACTATTAGTAACTGTGAAATGTACAAAACGATAAATATATACAAATTTGCATTTACTATTAATTAAAGTGAATAATAATAATTAAAATTGATTAAATCAGTAAAAACCAAGAATGGGAATGAGAAAGAGAGAGAGGGAGAGACCTTGTTATGTGTTCCTCCTGAACAGGCATACCCCCCGAAGTGTGCAGGAACGAGATCTGCCGGTGCGTGTTCATCGACACTCTTAAACATCCATCCAACACTGCCTCCTCTCGCAACAGCGGGTCCACCACTATGATCTTCCCACCGGCTGCCAGACCAAGACTCATCACAACCGGCATGTGGCGCAGAGTGAGAGGAACCGGGTCCCGGGTCGTGTAGTCATGATGGATCACAACCTGGGGGGGCGGAGATTAATACCGCTGATCCAGAGTCTACCTGATATCTACTACTAATTGATTATCTTAGTCATGATGGATCACAACCTGGAAGGGGGGCAGAATAATACCATTGATCCAGAGTCTACCTGATATCTACTACTAAATGATTATCTTAGTCAGATGGATCACAACCTGGGGGGGCGGAGATTAATACCACTGATCCAGAGTCTACCTGATATCTACTACTAAATGATTATTTTAGAAAATATAATTTATAATTTCAAGTACATTTTTTCTACCTATATATCTCTTAATGTTCTAAAACATGTTTTTAAGACAACTACATGAACAGAACAACCAGAACAACTAACTACATGTAAATATATCATGTGCAGATAAAATTAAATATTATACATGAATATAGAGAGATGAAGTTGAATAAAATAATTATAATATTGTGCTAAGCGCAAAAAATCATTCTGCCAGTCCTTTTCATATGATTTTTTATCAATATTTTTTGTATTTGTCACCATGAAAAAAGTCAAGTACTTTCGAGTACATTTGTTAAAATTCGAATACATTTAGGTACACCCGTAAATTTTAACTACATAATATGGCCACCCTCTAAATTATAATAAAGAAATGGGAATGGGGCTGACATTTTCCCCTACACACAACCAAATTCCCATCCTTAAAATCAGGAGAATATTCATTCAATAAAAGTAATGGAGATTATCATTGATTGGTTACAATATAGCTAAACCTGCTAGACATGCACAAATACACATACAATCATTTATTGGTTGTCATTAGGTGTAAATAAATAAAAATTATTTTAAATCAAATTAACATGTCATTATTATGGCAGTCATATAATTTAATAATGAATTAGGAAGACATGAATCATCAATATTTATACAATCGCTTTTATACAGTAATAATGCTAGAATTTATTGCAAAGATACACAAAAAATTTTAATTAAAAACACAATAAGCAAATATTTAAGTATTATATTGTATATATTTGATGCAGTTTTATGTCATACCCAGGACATTGTAATAATATTTAAAATATTATAAAACCCAACTTAAAAATTCAATGATATAATTTATTTATCATTTTTTGCCTTGTTTTCCCTGACATCTTCATAAACATTTTAATCTAAAATTAACCCTCTGACCCCGCCGCTAATACCTATCCTAGAGCAGTTACCAGTGGTAACACAACAGCCACACACGCACGGTCTAACCTCACCTGTCCCCCTTCATCAACCACAACATCGGGACGTCGGAAGGTGGCCAAAGCAGCCAGACAGGCCAGTGCGGCACAGTCGAGCAGATTGCCGTCATGCGCGAGCACGCGGGCTTCGACCCGCACCAGGAACACTCGCTCCCCCGTGACAATACAGAGGGCCTCCAGATCCACACAGTCGCGCAGACACTGCTTCAGCATGGGCTGGAGACGGGCGCTGTCTTCCGTGTTGACGCCTAAGTGAGGGGGGAGGTGGGGCCATTATTAGCTGATTCAAATTATAAAAAATAGTACAGAATTTAGAAAAAATTCTCAAATTAAATTTAATCTACATAAGCAAACCGAAACCAGTGACGTCATCACCCCCCACAAATGTAAAATTATTTTGAATTTAGTTTTAACCAATTACAATCGAGTATTTGTTTTTTGGTTACTATGGCTTCCTATTGGCCGATTTAAACAAGGTCAAGGTCGTTTCCGACTAATTCAAGGTCAGAGAGTTTAATTTTGCTAATTAGAAGTTAATCAGAGGTCCCTATTGGTAGTAATCGATGATTCAAGTACAGTTATTGATTTTTACCAATACGATGTCAGATTTAATTTTAAATTTGAGGAGCTCAACTCTCAAAGTGATGAACACAACAGAACACCATGTACCACACCACAGAACACATCACTGACCCGCAGAGGTGAGCGCCCCCAAGTCCAGGTTGACATGCAGCTGTCCCTCGCTGGGCCGTCTGCTGTGCGGCTCTCCCACCTCGCACCAGACCTCCGCGAGAACCGAGGTCCCCCCCAGCCGACACATGCAGCAGCCGCCCTGGCCCATGCCCGGCCCCCCACCAGGCACACTGGTCAGGGCCCCGGGGGGCGGGAACCGTACCACCAGCTGGCGGTACTCGGAGAGGGAGCGACCGTCCAGGCGTTGGCTGTCGGAGAGCATGCGCAGAATTGTGGCGTGCTCCGAGGTTGAGAGTGGGCTGGTGATCGACATTGTGCCCAGCAGTTTGGTGATGTCTTACTGAAGCTGAAAGTAACAGAGAAGAACTTGTTTTATGCTTGAATTCACGGCAATGAAAATGTATTGAACACTTGATAATGCGGATACTATATAATCAAAAGGTGGGACATAGTAAAATGTTTTGAATAAAATTATTTCCTGTAAAATAATATAAAACATTTTAAAAATTTGAACATGTAAGTTTCCACTAAATTTTTATCAACAGAAATTAAGAAAAAAGTAATGCATGTCATGTTCCAACATACTGGTTGAAGATCTCCTTCTTGAAGGCTGCAGAAAGGACATTTCAAGAGAAAGTAAGAGTTGTGTAGGAAATGTATCAGGATGATATCGATTTCGACATTCTTAATGCACAGCTGGAAATACTCTTCACTTTTATCCAGACAGGAACTAAGATTCATTCACTTCGTTGACAAGCTTTCTGACACACAATAATCTCTGATATCTGAAGTCATTTTGTTTGCAGACTCATTCTTGATTTATCAGCTACTAATAACGTTTCGGAAAAGTCATTCTCGGAAATGAGGTGAGTTAAGAATCATCTTTGTAATACAATGGGGCAAGAACGTTTAAATCATGTCATGCTTTAACATGAGACCAGTTACAAAATAAAAAGATTCACACATATTAGAGAAATAAGTGATCGATTTGCTGACAACTGTAAAAGATCAATATACATTCGCAACTTTGAATTGACAATAGACGAGCAATTACTTCCTCTAAAATCAAGACGTCCTTTCATTATGTTTAAGTCAAATAAACCAGACGAGTTTGGTGTAAAAATTAGTATATTGGCAGAAGTTCAATATCGATATGTTGTTAATATTATACCATATCTCAGAAAGCAAGAAATATTGGCCAGAGGAAACGTTCTACTGTCACAAGATGTGTTGATGCGCCTGACGGCTCCAGTACAAAACGAAGAATACAATCTATGATTTGACAAATACTGCACAACTTTGGAAAATGCAAGATTGTTGCAATAAACAAAATACCCTGATGTTGAGACAATAAGGAAAAACACGAATAGAATATCAAAATATATCATGACAGTAATGAAAGGACATAAATTCACGAGTTTAATTTATTGGCAAAATGACCTTGGTTTCCTGTTTGTGAATTATCAATGTAAAGTAAATAAAAAGGTATGTTACCTCTCGTCAATGCACTCTCCACCAACAGTTCAAAAAATTACGGAAGAAAAGGAACACGAAGTGGTGCTATACTACAATCGCAATAAGGTCGGAGTAGAGGCTAATGACCAAATGGCACGTCTGTACTGAAGAAATTGAAACCACGCATCGAAAGTGTCACGGTACCCACTGCTAAAATGCCGTCCATGATTGTTTGCAAATTATGTACAAAATCTACATGTGGAAAATGTGCAGAAAACAAAGTCCGTACCACAATTTTCATGTGCAATGGGTACATCAATTGATGTATTGCTCTAGCAATGTATTGACAAATGTATATGTACAAACAATTAGTATTGTTGGTGTAATCAATCACATACATAATTTAGCTATCCTTTTTATAATCCAAAAATTATATTTTATAATGTGGAATAAAAACGTGTTACTTTTCCTGTAAACTTATTGATCACTCTTTGTGCATATGAGCCAAAGCGAGCGATGGGCAAAGCTCGTGACTACGGAAACACAGACTGTTCTGACAAAGATTAAGCATCGAAAACCAGCAGACGAGAACGTCGCGCCATTTCAGCCGGTTGCCGACATCTGCCTACCCCATGGGAGCATAGGCCTTTGACAGTTCTAAGGAAGCATGCAAACTATTGGCCAGGTATTGCCTTAAGTGACCTCAGTATGCCGCCGAACTGGCAACGAACTTCGAAAAGGCTACGCTGCCCTGTGTCCCAACCTGCCTTCTGACGAACATGCTGGCCACGCCCTACGCTGAATGACAAGGGATTTTTCTACGACACATTTGTGGTACGCTCCCAGCTGGAGGCAGACTCCCTTCTCCAGGTAGTTGGGTTGTCTTTTTAAGTTCCTCGACGTTTGGACAGAGAAAAAACCTTCAAGAGTGTCGGACAGTCCCCACAGACTCCATGAGCAGAGTTTTCTTGCTCCTCCTTAGTTGGCTAAGTTGACTCATAGAGATCATGGCTTGAGAGATGCATGCCTCCGCTCTCCGGTGACTTTTTTAGATGCCCAAGCCCACCTCGATCGGGTGTACGTACCGTGTACTACTTCCCCAACACTGTTTTCGGAATTAATGTTCACCCTTACAAGGACACAGAGCGCTCGCAGTCGATGATGTTCCCAACTAAACTCATTCTCGAGAGAGGCACCCCATATTTCCCTCCAAAGTATCGAGATCAAGTACCATGGCCCTTCCGTGGCATATCACCTTTGTCGCAGAGAACCTCTCCTCGCAACAAACAATTTAAGACGTGTTTATCCTTCAATTTCAGTATAATTTATGCATTATACATTTACATTCATATGCCTTAATATACATTTCATGCATTTTGTATTTCCTTATAATATATATTATTTTATTGTTGTCCTTAGGCCAACAATTTAAGCAGGGGAGAATTGTGGCAGCGGCCTATTTCATATTTTCTGCCTTTTTTATATAACTTCTTTTCTAACAAGTATATATTCAATATTTATACATATTTATTATATATTTTTTTCGTTAAAATATCTAATTTGTACATATAAAGTTATTCATATATTCTTTATATTAACAGATAACGGCGCATTTGGCGCAAACTGCAAAACTTTCGCTTGGTTAAGTGCACACCGCGTGACAGAGTTAGTAGATTAGTGATAGAAGGTATAAATATGAGCATTTAGTATTTACTCTTTGCTAGGATATTGTACATCATTTTTATAAGTTTACATTAGAAGTGGTTATAACTGTTCTATAACTAGATTATTCATGGTTGTGTTAAATGTCATATACTATATCTCTGAATTTCGTGAATCTGGATTAGAAAAAGACAATATCTATATCCCCCAGGATCACTAAATACCTACATAACTAATCTTTCTTTATAACACCCTTTCTTATGCAGATTACTAAGAAGGCTACCAGTAGCCTACTCCTGGACTCTGGGAGACTGGCTCATTATTTTGATAATTAAATTCTGATTTAGAAAGAGAGACAGATTTACAATAATTTATAGCCAAAATTTGAGAAAGAAAATGATGGTCAATTAAAGTAGAAGTAAAAGATTTAGAAAAAGAATCAGATAAAGAAGAAATTTTCAAAGTAATTGCAGGTGTTGAAAAAGCACATTTGATAGAAGATTTAACTTTTTTTTTTTAATTTAGAAAACTTTCAGGGATGCATTTAATAAATTTTAGAAAAAATTTAGAAAGGAGAAAAAGACCATTACATTGTTATGTAAATTATTATTAATGCGTGTATTGGACAGTTGTAATGGAATTGCTAACAGAGAATAATGACAGTTATAAGGTAAACCGTAAAGGCACGGAATTGGAAAAAGAAGGTATTTTAAACAAAAGAGGGAGTTTATTAAAAAGAGTTGATGGAGAAAAATAAAATACGAATCTACCGGAGGTGGGGAGGAGCAGAGGGGGATTGGTGTTAAATAATTTCATTTCTTATTTCAGGATGTGGAGTGCTGGCACAGACGAATGAACGCCAAGGTTTGTGGTAGATCTGAAATTCTGCTTTTCCAGATAATTATGCTGTTGGAGCTGGAAGCACGCTCCCTCAGTTGTAGCAAAACTTGTCTAATGTTAGGAACAATTTCTAAACTGAAACATGACCTACCACATGTTAAAGAAATGCATTACTTTTCTGTGGTAATGCAAGTCAATATAAAGTATGTATTTGTGTGATAATATCTTATTAAATGTATTTAACTACAATATTACAATCAAAGTAGACAAATATAAATTTTAACAAAAGAACAAAAAAACACAATATAATACTCATAAATTAATAGATAGTTAATGTATAAATTATACAATAAAAAGCAAGTATTAAATATGTGCATTAAAATGTCAAGATGTCTTTGTTTCCTAATTATTTCAATTTCAGGCACAACTTCAAAAATCTATCATAAATCTGATTTCAATGTGGAGGCTGAGTGACATTTTTTAGAACCAGTCACGGTAGAAATGCCTGCGACTGAATGGGAGGGACAGTGAAGAGACACATTACAAAATCATCTTTGCAACACACCATGATGGTTATATACTGTCTGCGAAAGATATGTACTCCGAAGCTGCTGCTAGTATCAAAGGAATCCAGTATGTTGCAAATTCATTAAAAAAAACTAATTTTCTAATGTTGTGGAATCAGTGATGCTCTCAAGTTCAGGTTTGCCTCAGTGACCAGATCAATGACCAAGAATGAGATCCTTCCATCACTTCATTCCAATAAGCAGAACACAAATTAGGGTGTTCCCAATGACCAGTTCACTTTTGGAGGATTCAACTGAATGTTTCCTTCCAGACAACTAAGATGATCACTTGACAAAATAAGGGGACACCCATTCAACCAAGAACATTTCAATTAGAGACTGGTATTTTGTTGATTACTTTGGTCAGGAGTTGTCTGGAAAGGTTGTAGGACTTAGCAGACTAGGGTACATAGATATAAGTACTTTGGAAAAATCGATTCATAATTACTTTCAGTACCATAATGTTCCAAATTTTCATTGTTAACGCAATTGTGACATTGTATGCAGAATTAAAGAACCTGTTCTGTCAAATGAAAGAGGTCAATATAAAATTCTTTAATATTTATATTCTCTTTTATTTATAACTCACTCACTAATATGGCCTCTTATGATACTGGTGGCAAGGTTGTTAACCAGTCTGCACTATCAATTTGAAATTTTAGTATATATAATATTGGATAGGTGTAGGTTTCCTGAAGCAGCATATTTTATAAAAATAAAAATAGAAGATAAAGCACAAGCTGCTGTAAAATAAATATATTTTTACATAAATTTTCGGAAGAAAACTTCCCTTATCAAATGTGATAAAATATGAATTAAAACATGAAGACAGGCCTCTAGTAGTTGGAAAATAAATGGTGACACAATCAAGCCACAAAGCATCATTGCAGTATTTAATAATGTTGTATAAGATTTATGACACATGGTGATAGAAAAAACGGCTGCTTCCCTCTCACTTCTCTTATCTAGCACTATAGTAAGTAAACCTGCTAAGGAAGTATTGATTAATGAAGGTTATTCATCTGACCAAGCTGCCACACACTGCACCAGTTCCTTTCAGTTGTTTTAAATGCTCTGTTTACTTTTATAAGCATGCATTTTAATAAAACAATTATTTTAGACAAGACAGGACTTTTATTTATTAAATATATATGTTTGTGGGTAGCTGCATCATACACTTTTTTTCAACTAACTAATTGAAATAAAATACATTCACAAGAAAGGAGTAGGAGGGATGTCCACATAAATAAAACCACTGACATCATTCTTTGTATCTTCTACAAATGCTGCTACACCCCTAGTTGCTTGGCCACAACATCTTCCATGACAGCACCTCCAGCATCACCAATGGTCACCATGACAGTGTCAACAATCTGATTATATATATTTACAAAAAATAGCAAAAGAAACAACAAATAGCCTCTGCTCACTTTTCCTAAATCTATTAACATTTTTACCATGAATGTGTAACTATATGAAACAAACAAATCCAATTTTTGACGAACATCATTTATTATTATTTCAGGGTGTCCAACTATACTCAAAATTTTTGTAGCCATACTCGAATTTGGCATTTACACTCGAATTCTATTACATTATATGATACATTACACTGGTCTGCACTGACTTTTAATAAATTTTTTATATAATTGAACCTTGTTGAATTGAAATATATATCTCATTTTTGTCAATTGGCTCTAGTTTTTTTTCAATCTGATTATTTTGTTTTAAATTTGGGTCTTTTTGATAAATGCGAAATACAAATATAAATAAATCATTAAATATATGGCATTATTTAGATTGATATTTTTAGTCATTTCCATTTGAAATTTTTTGTATATTCTTTAAAAAGGTATTAAGTGGTACTTTTTGTTGTCGCAGGCTAGTAATAGTTTACATACTATCAGACAGGTGTGTACAATGACACTGTAGATAAAACTGTTTATTTTTCACATATATATCCTAATAAGTGTGCTTTAATATTGTATAATGGAAAAGTATGTTCTTTGAAAGTAACCAAAGTGTACAAGCATGCATCCGAGCATTTATAGATGGTTATATAAATATATATATTCACCAAACTTTTTATACACATCCGTATGAATCGAATATGATTCGTATTTACAGTCTAACTGATCAGTTTATTCAGAGAGTTTCAGCTGTTTCAAAATGTGTTTTATTCCCGTATTCTAAACATTTTTATATTGTGCCTTGTGCTTCCATTGTAGCAGAAAAATAGGACAATTGCTAACTGTCCTACTTTGGACGTTGTGATTATAATTTTAAACTTTTGATTACAATATTTTAAAGTGATTGTTTTATAGCGGGAAAATCTCTGTATTTTAAATGTTATTTTTTCTTTTGGTTTACATTAGAATTATATTATGCAAATTGTACTTAACTATATTTTGAAAAATATACTGTTATACAGTATGACCCATATACAGTTTGACCTACAGTTTATTTAATATCGTTAATAATTATCTGTAGTTATAGGCAATAAAAAAATTCGCCCATCGAATTTGCCAAGAATTCCTTAAATTTGTCATATATACATGTACGCTGCATACATGTAAATTTTGTAATGATATGTAATGTGTAGAATGGTAAAGGTATGCAGATTTTGAGAAATGTACATTTATTTGTTTAATAATATCCATATGTTCGAAAGTAGTGTGATAAACGATTAAGTTGGAGTGCCAGTACTTCAGTTTAAAAAATAGAAAATCATTTTAGTCTGACCGATATCTTGTAAGTAATCTTTATATACTTTATTATGGTTTGATCTCCTAAAATTATATGGCGTTATCACAAAATTGTGACATTACATTATACTAATATTATCGAATTGTACCTAACTTTCGACTTTCCTCCAGCAGCTAATCAGGTCTATAATTTAGTTAGTATTCTACATGTTGACAAGTCATCTTAATTGTAGCAGGACCTGAAAATGTTCTAAAAATATAGGTTAGGGAACAAAAAAAAACCATCAGAATTTGACCCAGTAACTTTTCTCCTTAATATTTAAAGTCTCTTGATAATCTATAATTCTGATAATCTGTAATCTCTATTAAATATTCATTTTATTGTTTATATTAAGATCTATTTATTACGTTCACACTGTTGGCCTATTTTTATAATTACTCACGTCATTGTTATTCAGCAGACAGGTACTCATCATTTAATAACAATAGCCACCCCACAGATCTAGTATTTTTAATTTTATATGTAATATTAATTCGTTGTAATTTTCAGATGTCATTGGAATCGCTTTTGTACGCCCTCGTCTATTTTTTCAAGGACAAAACATTTGCCATTCGTTCGATCAAGTCAACATCTTTCAATTTCACTGATTACAAAAAAGGTATAGACCCAGAAGAGACAATAGTGGTGGACGCTGACTGGTAGTGCGAAACATATAAGGTAGTAGTTGTTCAGGTTAGTACATTACAAGAATAAATATATCGACATGTAAAGTGCATGTTATTCTCATTGAATAAATGTGATAAATAATTATTTTTTAATTAACATTTTATGTGAATGTGTGTCTCAACTATATATTTTAAAAAGCACATTAGTCCCTCTGTATACATTGTTATAAGAGTAAAATTATTTTATGCATTTATTTACAATTTAAACTATATCATTTATTATTATTAGTATAATTATTATTGTCTGCCTGTGTCAAAAATAAAGTTAATTTTTTTTTAATTACTTATTGTATATAACAAGAGCCTATATTTTAAATATTACTGCTTTGTTTATAGTATTCTACTATTTCATATTTGTAGGTAGCCAAATGGAAAGAATCTCTCCATGCTACTAAGGACTATGTAGTGGCAGTAAAATGGAAAAAATAGTTGGCTATAGAAGACATACTTGTCAAAGTGAATAGAATTCACAATGGCAAACATCAGATTTTTTAACCAATTAATGTAAGTTCTCAGCATATTTGTTCCAGGTTTTATTTGTTATTTATTTTTTGTTTTGCTTTTAGTTGCATGTCAAGATTTTTACATGAAAAAAAATTGTTTTAATTTCCATAAAATATTTTATTCTAATAAAATATTTTTAAAATTAAATAAATATTACAATAAATTTGCAATTACTTCATATTTAAAACTAGATTGTATAAATTTCTCATAAATACATGTAGGCATTTTTTATTCAGTGAAGCAGTGATACCTGTCTATGTGTTAAATTTATATTGTTACTGCTGTCATTATTTGAAAGGTTTTGTATGTTTGTATTTTCAGCGATTATTTACGGAAACAGATTTCAGATTTTAATCACAGTTCATCCTCTCTGGTAAGACCTCACCTTGTTTCAAGTTATTGTATTTCTAACTTTTTATATCATCAAGGTTAAAAATGAAGAGTTTGATCTCTTTAATTAATGAATTGTTACATTATTATACACGCAATACCTATCAAATAGTTGCATAAATATTATTAGTAAAATTATTTATTACAATAAAACCCCGTCATATCTTATATATGATTTATTATTACATCATTCTTACTTGGAGTCCCTAGAAGATGTCATATACATATACTAACTATAATATCAATCTGGCTCTTATGGATTTAATGAAGTGAAATAGTTTCCACTCTCTGTGATTTTTAATTTGTAATGAAGTCTTATTTTGTTTTATCAAATGGACCGATTAAATTAAAATTCAATTAAAATGAATTAATGTGTTGTATACACAAAGCAAATAAAAACTATTCCACTTTTGCTTTACTTTTCATACGCTATGTTTATGCCCTGTAAGCATAATTTTGCGCTGTCATCAACAGTTGCAACACTTACAGCAATGTCTCAAAGCATGACCAACTGTGCTACATATCAATTCAACCAGTAGCATAATAAAAAAAACAGCATTAATTTAGAAACAAGTTTTCCTGTACAGTGACAGCTAGATGCAAATTTGCCTTCAGTCAGTGTCAGTGATTTTTTGGGAAGTAGATACAAGACAGAAGATATTGTCACTTGGGTGTAAAGTAAGATGCAACTTGTCCAGAGTGTCCAACCAACGTCTTTTTTCCACAGAATCATCTGCAATGGTAATATGCATCAATTTTTCATGGGTTCAATTACATGTCTGTGGAAAACTACTTACAATTTCAATTCAACAACATGATGAGGCAAGGTGGCATTCATCCATCAGTAACAATATTGATATGCTCAAGTCGCTTTATTCATTTTGCAGCCGTGAGTAGTATAGGAAGTGTCGATTCTGCCGCAGTTATAAATAGATTTATGAGTAAGGGGGGGGGGGGGGGGGGGGGGGGGTGGGGGGGGGGGGGGGGGGGGGGGGGGGGGGGGGGGG
>JAUZND010018307.1:0-26475 GCA_034780555.1 Coelogynopora nodosa | reverse complement strand
ATGAAGCAGAGAAAACAGGAAAGTATAGAGAGTTATGCATTAAATCAAATGCCTTTCGATCTAAAGCATCAACTAAACGTGAAGAAATTCAGTCTTTGCGAAGAACTGTAACTTTTGTGTTTTCCTATTTTACATTTTACAAACAAACATATTTGATTCTAAATATCATGACATTATCATATTCGTATTTTTTTTATGTTCCAATACTGTTAGTTTTACTTAATTGTTGAATCAAAAAGACTATTTTTTATATTACTATTTTCTTATTTATACACGTAAATCAATAAAAAAGCAGTAAAAACTCAGGGAAAAAATTATGTAAAAAGCGTGGGAACCATTGAGAGGTTCCAGGATGCTCCCCTGTTGTACCGCAATGGCCGCGCTTTGTTGTCTCCTTGTATGCCTAGTTGCTTACTGAGTTTTTCTATTAGTCGTTCTCGTTCTATTGTGTCGAATGCTGCACTTAAATCTAGCGCTGCGATTAAGGCAACATTGCCCTCGCTGATGGCTGTTGCCGTAATGTCAATTAGAATCAGTAGTGCAGTTTCGCAGCTGTGGTACTTTTTGAAACCACGAGCTTCTATTCTGTATTAATAATTATGTTAAAAAATATCATGTTTACATGTGAATTTTGATCCATTCTGTATATATTTTAATCCAACCTTTCTACATTTTGATCTGAAAAACACATATTTGAAATATTAAAAATTCGATTTTGCATAATCAAACCTATTCACACAGTTTGCTGACATTTAATTAAGAGTGACATTGTGTTGAGAAATTATTGTGTAACTTACAAAAATAATATGATTAAAAAATTATTCATTTTGATAACCTTGATTTATTACATACTGTAATTATATATTTCAGAATTGAACCTTTCATCATTATAATTCTTGTCAGTTACACTTTATAAATCAACTAAATCTTATTTTATATATGTATATTTTTAATTTGGCAGTTTTTCACAATATTTTTTCAAAATAAACCGTGAATAGTATTATTTATCACATTTTAAAAAATATATATTTTACTATCATAGGTTATTATACTAATACAATCCCAATAATTGCCATTGATAAATGAATTCAACAAAAATACAGGAACAATTACAAAATTTAAATAAATATAAGAAACTCATTTTAAATAACTTTTTGTTATTGAATATTTAAACTATATCTTTAATTGCGATAAATTAATAAACACAAAAGAAGGCAACAAGTGGGAAACAAATTATACAATTTTTACTGCAATTATTGTTGCGTGGAAGTGTGTCGTAAAATTATTTCCTAGGCAAACTTTAACATGCACAAAGTACAGAGCTAGTGAAAAGTGCATCACGTTAAAGTTAACTGAGTTGTAAATTATTGCGATAAGAAACCCTTCGTCCTTGAAACTAGATTATATAGAAAAAATTGTGAACAATATTAGCTGTAACATATTATTATGTTATGAAAATTGTTAAAACAGTTTAACTTGCTTGTCGGTTAACATATTTTATTTCATTCACAATTTAAACAATCTAAATGTTTTCTTAACTTTTCCTGGTGCATCCTTTTCCCCTTTATTTAACACAGTGATGTATCATTTTAACTAAATGTTTATATTTTTTCTTGAATTGGTATTATTTAATAGTAATGCTATTAAACTGGCAAACGTTTTGTTCTAATTAATTATTTGTTTTCATTCATTTTGTATTCAAAATATTTTATTCAAAATATCAATTCATATTTTAATATAGATATAGATATACCTTTACAATTGCCATTCCTTTATGGCGGAGTTGCTGTTTATAGTAGAAATTGGCATACTGTTGTTCAGTTACTGTGACGTGTTCGGAGGAGAATGGAGAAGGCCAAGTCTTATCGGTAGCGATCCCCGAATAACATCATTTTAAAATAGACGAAGAGCTCCCTTTTTTAGTTAATTATTTCAAATTAATTCCGAATTACATCTAGAATAGATAAAAGGTTACTTCTTATTTCAACTGTGATTAGAAAGACGTGATGTGATAGTATTAAACAATTATAATATGTGTTATTAATTTATATTTAAAAATCTTTTTTGTTTCATTAGATTTCCAACATTATTAATTAAAAACTTGTGTAGCTAGTATTAATAATCTAGTTTAATCACATGCTTTGAGGCTATAATTCGTGTAACTAGGATTCCCAGATTACAATAAGACATCACATGTGGAGATTGAGGCAGAGCTCAATTTGTTTTAAGTTATTTCTAAAACAAAACGGAAAAATAAAAGTAGTTTTATTTTAAAACTTGTAACTTTTATAAATATAGTAGAACATTCATATACTAACACTGTTGATCTAAGAATCACCAAATTTCTTTTGTTCCTCGTTTATTAGGGAAAGAAATTAAAGATGATTAAATTTAAATAGGATTGAAATAAAAATGATATAATTAATTTTATAGTAGAGTATCTAAAATAGTACTTTGCATTTATTTGTATGTTATTTGAAAATGCAAATTTTACTGCTAAGGTTAAATACTTGGAAAGTCTATACCTAAGTTATATTTACACATTCGATGTTTCGTGTAAAAGTTCCGAATAATTATTTAGTAGACGAATTGAATTTTATAGACAAATGCAAAACTATCTGAATATAACTTTTTCATGACCTCTGGGCAGGCGTGCAAAGCCTTCTGCTTAATAAAACAATTACAGCATGAAGATATAAAGAAAAAAAACTTTCAATCTGATCATGTAGTTTCCGTTTTGAAAGACAGACATAATGTTTCTCTGAGGTATAATTTTGCGTATCGAAATATTTTTATTTACAAATTTAAAAAAATATATTTGTTAAAGTAAACAGCGGAAGAAGTGGAATATTTATGTAACGATGTAACTAATAACGATGTATAACAAATATATGCAGTTTTTAATTTTTTTATTAAATAAAGCAGATTTTGAAATTTTTTATTAAAAAAATGTAGATTTCAAATGTTGATACCGTTTACATTAAAGTATGTGTAAATACCCTCTGTGAGTTTTCGAAGTAAATGTAGAATATTTCAATTTAGGGAAGCAAGTTGTTATCATCAATTTTCTAATAATATTTTTAATTTTTAAGATTGAAATTGTTTATTAGTAAATGTATTCGGGCGACAACACTTTATTAAAATGGACTATTATTGAAATTTAAATTTAAAACAATAAATATGAGAAGAATTTCATTAATTTAAATTTAATTTTGCATTCCTCACAGTGACCATTACTTCTCTTTATTTATCATCATACAACCATAAATGTTTGTAGACCAGGAAATTGGTCAGACACATTCAAACAGAATTAAGAAATTCTGGTTTTTTGGCTAATTTTTTAAATAATTTATACAAATCGTTCGTCAACCTGTGCTAATTGTGCACCATTAGTGATTGGCTGCTACTTCGAACATGCACGATTATTTATTTCACTAATCTATAACTGTCGAACATTTAATTATTAACTCTATAAATTGTTATCATTAACGAGTTGTTGTCAAAATGTTTGTTTCGTTATTAAAATACATAATTATTGAGATGAAAAATTTTACGTTTTTTTGCACAAATCTGCTCAATAATTTATTTTTATGGAAGTTATTAATATGTGGTCAAACGCTATTTAATATATATAACACAAAGTTATATACAAATCCCAGTTCAATGTAATACTGCTAACTACATGCGTTTATGTATTATTAAAAACTTGCGGAGAAACTATTTCAATGACAGTTTTAGAAGTCGGTACTTTGCAATTGTTTGTCACACAGATAAGTGCTCACGATTGATGCTATCTTCGGCTATGGCAGCAATATTACACTGGCACAAAACAATTCAAAATATGTACCAAGATGAACCACTAAGAATGATACTTACATCGGTCACGATAGACACGTCAACATTTATTAACCGGCTATAATGTTGAGCCCATGTCGATAATCAGCGTAACAACAGAAAGTAAGATTTAAGAGGAACACTTAATTTACTTTTTTCATTTAATTATTTATTCATGATAAAAATCAAATGGTGGAATCGGGTGTATCCTTATAATTTCTATAAAAAAAAAATTTAAACACTATCTGAATAATATTAAAAGATATAAAGAAATAAACTATATAGACATTTAAGGTGATAACATGTTAAGCTAGTTTTGTAAATATGATTACACATTAATATCATTTATTAACCTATAAAGTAATTGTAATCAAATGATCTAGAGCGAGTGACAAGAACCCCCCACTCTCGACAAAAAGTTGACCAAAATTTACTCGCCACTAACAGTGAACAATTACTGAATGAAATTATCCATTGCTTTTCCATATGAAAATATTGTGACTTCTACTAAAAATCGCTAGACGATAAAAGCTTCTTTCTAGACGAGTATATCTATTGCTAATTTAAATAAAATCTACTACCTTTCACTATATATATAATATGGCTATTACTACCCTTAGCTATATTTCAAAAAATCACGGTTGGTTTAGTCATCGAAAGTAGTATATAACTTAGTTAAATAAAGTTATATAAATTTAATATAAGTTATATAAAGTTAAATAAACTTTTTTTAGAAAATGAGGATTCTTGTCGCTCTCTAAAATATACTTCTGTTATAACCGTTTTCAAAACATTACTTGTAAACACGTTCCTTTCTTATTTATAGCTTAAACATTTTTAACAGATTTATATTAATTAATTTTAATAAATGATATCATATAAGATGTAATTGTAATTGAATTCGCTATATTTTATTTTTATATTACACAGCAAGTATACTGCTTAAGTTAGTAGCATCAAATAATTGTTTTATTAGACTTCCAAGATTTTCTCATTTGTTATGTACAATGTATAGTATAGTTTGTTAATTAATTTTAGTTTCGTGCTTGAATACACTAAAGACGCGTTGATATCATATAACCAGTTAAAGGCAATTAAAATATATATAATACTTATAGAACCTAGTATTGTGACGAATTCAAGAAACAATTTGGTGTTATATGCGTTCTCATTGTCTTATCAAAATGTGATTTTTTTCTCTGCTATTCATAAATTGATGCTTTCGTAAATGAAAAAGTTTTCTCTTTTTTCTACATTTATTTTTAAATATGATTAAATATGAAAAAAAAACTTTCAGGAAATAATTTTTCGTTAAAAGCTTTCTTGTAAGGTTATTTTTTTATGTAAGGATATTTTTATATTTAAAAAAAACGTTAAGCTCTATTTTTTCCCTTTAAGCAAGCTTAATAATGTCTTAAAGGTTTAATAGGGTTTTAGCCCCCTAACAATTGAATGTATTCGACCTGTTCAGAATTTGTTCAAAATATATAATTCTAAACGTTGTTTTGTGGTCGCATATGTGTTTAATTTTTTTCAGTGTCACTCATGACTAAAAGCACACTGCCTGAGTTATATAGACAGACAGTGTATTGATCTTCTCTATAGACAAATTATAGATGAACCTTCCCTTGATCAAGTTATATTATGCTTCGTGACCGGCACGCATGCCGTCACCGAAGCGCTGAGCAGCACCAGTTTAGATCTGTTCCGAAATTTCTGGACAATTAGTCGTATTGATCCTTCTCATTTAGAAACATAAGTTACTATAATGTATAATATACACACTGTTGCTTGTATAATACAGGGAAAATATTTCACGGTATTTTGTTTTGTGGTTTCCAGAATTTGTAGTGCCGTTTTCTGCCATGTAGTTTCAATGTATTAATAATAATTTAATAATTTTCGACGATAATTTTCAAACTCGTTAAATTATTCCGACTTTGTGAGTGTTTCTAGCGACTTTAGAAATTTTAATTTGATCTATTCATTTAATAGATTTGTAATATATTTTAAAGTAAAATGTTTATCACCTCACAAACATCAACAGTAATATATATATTTTTAAATGTTATGGGTGTTTTTAAGTAAAATTTTATATTGTTATTATTAATATTTAATTACTCACCCTTTCATATATTTATTAAAAAATAATGTTTGAAACATCTCATAATAATTTTATATTGGATAAAATTGACCGCCGCCAAGAGTAAGTTTATAATATTTAATTTTAGTTGAGACAAATATTTTTACGCTAATTGAGTTTATTTATTTTTGTGACAGTTTTGGGGTCGTTATCGCATACTTTTGTCAATTTTTTTTACAAATCAATATATTTCCTTGGTTAGTTGGAGTATAACATCACCAAGTGTAGAGCAAAGAAAATCTTTTTTATTCATATATAATGTGTGTTTGATTGATGGATTTAAGAAATATATTTATCTATTAGATCATCATTTTATTTTCTCCATAAAAAAGTAATCTATATTATGTTAAAACAGCGAATAAAATCTTGTTAGTTACCGTTTCCAAGATGCTTTTAAGTATCTATTATTTTGATATTGACATGTACATGTTTAGGTATTATACTATGATGCAAGCTCACGATTTCAATTGGTTAGATAAGCCGATTATTTCCAAAGAGATACAATGAATAAAATATGAAGTATATTTAATTTAGTAGTTTGTTTCATGAGGTTTCACATAGGATAATATATATTCAATTAAATGAACGCATGACTAAATGAACAGTTCTCAGTAAAATTGACGTTTGATATAAAGTTAGATTTGATTTACATCCGTAAAGAAACAAGACATCTTGCGCTTATCTCTTTCCATAGATAAACTATAAAATTATAGAAGAAAATACTTTTTTTATTAAACTAAAAATATGTTTAAAATTTCATTAAAACTGAAAACTCTATTTTATGATAAGTTAATAATAATTGATCTTCTATGAAGAGATACGCTCAAAACATCTGGTTTTTTACGTACACGTATTAAATCTATATATTGTAGGGGTTAAGTTTACATGAAACTTATAAATTATTACCATCATTTTGGTGTATTTATTGCTGAAACGTTAGTTTAAATGTTTATAGAACTTACAACAATTAAACGTTCAAGAATGGGGAAGAACCATGTATATTAAATAGGTTATATTTAGTTTAGTAACTTTCTGTTTTTACTTTAATTGGAACTCTGGTTGTCCCTCAAAACGCACACATTAATTATATTTACCGTGAGAAATTACTGACAAGTTATAAATTGAATATCAGATTATAAATAAATCCTACACCGAAATATTAGAGTCACTTCACTTCCAAAAGTTATTATGTCACTTAAAAAATCACGATAAATAGCACTCTAATCTTTTACACTTGCTGTGCGCAGGTGGCCGAATACGCCCGACGGTTTGGCGTGCCAGTGATAGCGGATGGCGGCATCCAGAACGTGGGCCACGTCATCAAGGCGCTGAGTCTGGGAGCGTCCACCGTGATGATGGGCAGCATGCTGGCCGGGACCACTGAGGCGCCCGGGGAGTACTTCTTTGCTGACGGTGTCCGGCTGAAGAAGTACCGAGGTGAGGTGAAATACAGCCACACCTTAGGAGCATTCATTGTGGACAGCAGCTAACCTTAACATCATCGGACTATACAACTATTCACTGAAAAATGTTATGTTGTATGCATGTTCGATATTATGCGAAATTTCTGTGCTATGCAGGTTCAATATTTTGAATATTTGATGTTATGAAAATTACAAGTTGTGTTAATTTTCGAGGTAATGTAAGCCCTCTGGTAAGTGTAGTCAATAACTTACTAAACCATCATTTATTTGAACCCAAAAAAAAAAACCATAATAGGGCCTACGTAAAATGATTTCATTCTCCTATGTTAATGGCTCTGACTGAACCATATAAAATACTGAAAACTTTAAATATCAATGAGTTGATAAGATCCCAAACTGTCAGTTATGTTTTGGTGCGATTATATTTTAAAAATGTGTCGTTGTCAACTGTTTTTAACAGATTTGTAACAGAATGCAATGTTTGAAATTTTAAAAAGCATTAGATTATCAGTCTTGAGGTGTGTCTATTGGATGTATTCAGTCTGACATTAGTTATTATTACTATCAATTAGTAGATTGAAACAACCGTGTTTTAAAACTTATATGTATTATGTCAAAACAATTGGAAACTGTTAATCCTTGCTCTTTGTAATTTCACCTTGCAATCACAAAGAAGCGTAACTGACTTTTTATCACTTTTAGTTATTTAAAACAAAATTAAATATAATACAAATAATGGAAAACTTAAACATGTATATTATTGACTATTTCCCAAACTATAACGATTCTAGATTGCATAATATATTATAATGTATCCTATAATATTGAAACATTTCATTATTGATTTGGCCAATTTATATTATTGATTTAATGATCGTGAGGGATTCCGCCAGCTAAATTCACTCTCCACAAAAGTTGGCTTCAAGTTCATCTACTGAACCATGTTTTTCGCCGTGAAATAAATTCAACCTCTGAGTTACTACGCTAAGGTGGTTCTATTTGCCGGACACACTGGAGCCACATTAATTTAATAGCGACCTCTATGTCATAGACACATTGGCACATTGCTATAAGGAGAAGATAAGATTGTGGCCGCTGATAGTGATTTTTTTATTGCGACAATTTTTTGACTCAGTTTTTACTCGCCTGCTATGTTTACTTACATATTTTAATTTTCATTATATAAAATGAAATATATGCGTGTCATTATTGATCCAAATTATTTTGTTTTATACATAACTAAAAATATTTTTCAAAAAATGTTTCTTTTCGTTGCGCGGCAGAAAAGTATGTGTTTTCTTATTTTTGAAAATTTAATGTTAAACATTTAGAAAATGAATGTCTGGCCCGCTAATTTTTGCCTGTAAATTAGAATTTTAATGTTTATAATTAAAATTAAGTTTGCTCACGTATTTGAGCCTGAACAGAATATATTATGATACTTTTATAATAAATACTGTTATCTTGGTTCAACTTATTTAGTTTGATGATCCGTTATTCCGGTATTAATTTGCATTACAATTTTATTATTAATACGCTTTCAAAATTCAGTAATATGACTAGGAAACTTTCTCGAAAACATATGTTTGTGAATTTTGTTATCTTTAAATTAATTTTGTTTATAATTACTGTTCAATCCACGAAAAATACTTTCGGGGAGTAATTTTAGTGTCCACCCACACTCTGAGTTATCACCGATAAAATACCAATTACAACTCAATTTTGTTAAAAACAAAATTTTACTTTATAGACTAATTGTAGCTTTTATAAAAATTAATTTAGGACTATTGGTACGGAATAAATGAATATAATTACTTAAAATATATTTTTTTAATTAAATATGTAAATAGTAGTAAATAAATTTTTTTTTTAGACTTATGTAGCGAGAAAACCTAAACTTTTGTTGCGTCAGTATTCATTTTATTGACAACCGCCCCGATATCCTATAGTGTTCATTTTCAGCTCCACATAAAGAAATTCTGTCTGATTTACATTAGCATGTTATAGATGTCATCAAGACGTGTCAATGTTCCACTGTGTCTATATAATGGTGCATCCATATTTCTTATAAAGAAATACAAGAACCAATTATGACTACAATTACAGTTTACTGTACCACGGATTGTAAATTATTGTACCTACTTCCACCAATCCTGTCAATCACTGTTTCACTCGGTTAAAAGTTTTTTAGTTTTGTTGATAGTGCATGCAATCCTGTCTTTGACGCAATTAATGAGACTAGCTGAATATATTAGAAGAAACACGAGATTCTGTGATGATATTACCTGTCCAAATATTTGTTGTTTTTTGTAGTCGATATATGTTATTATAAAGGCATTTTGACGGAAACACGACTGTTTTTTTCCAGATACGATTATAGCAATCACTCAGCCAGATTCCAGCAACATTTTCACTGATGCCATATGCTGCCATTGTAGAGTTAGAAGACACTATAATTGTCTTCCGGTTACATAATGTTATGGTGTGTTTATTTTTGAGAATATTGCTTTGATTAAAGCAGAAGAAGATAATAATTTATTTTGATATAATCGGACAATTTTATGTCATGAAAGTGCCTGAAAGTATACGTTTAAACTTTCTAGACAAAAGTATTTATTTACTCTAGTAATATGTTTACTTATTATTTTATTTATTTACTCTATTCAGATGAATTAAACAATATATTATGACACAATAAGACAATTTCTTTGGTTCAAAGTATAGAAGAAAGTATCACACGCCAGGCTTTTTAAAATTAATTATTAATAAAATTGTTTGAATAACAGGTGATGCAAAAGGAATACTAGTCAAGCCACAATTAAATACAATTATTTTGCCTTTGGTTACTAATATTATTATTGCCGCTGTTTTGCATAACTAATATATCTCATTATAGCTACATTTCAGTTGAGCGATTTAAAGTTTTTTTACAACAAAAATGTATCTCTAAAGCTAAAACCAATCAACGAATTTATCCGAAACTTGCTATAATGCTTAACGATTGCTCGGTAACTATACTTTTATGTTTGCATTATTAATAAAATATTGTTTATGACCCATTTTTATTACTGTCCATTTGTTATGCAAAACAATAAATAGTAACAATATAATAATATGTTAAGCTTATGTATACTATACGTGACTTTATAGGACATAAAGGAAAAACAAGAATAGGTAATATTATTGAATATATTATTTAATTTCAATAAAAATTAAACTTAAAAAACATAATACATACTAAGACATCTTAATATATAAGAAGGTTTCTAGAAATGTTACACAAATGTATAATAACATTAAATTATTTTTATGATACAAAATAAGTTATTCGAAATCAATAGGTTTCTCATCTTCATCTTCAAATAAAAATAGAAAATATGCATGATAAACTTCAGGGATACATCAGTGTTCACATGGTTTGCGTAAATTATGTTTCTCCATTTTAATAGTATGTAACTTGTTTTATAGTTGCAACTTCTTTTATTTGCATTACATGATTGTTTAATGACGACCAGTTTTACACAATGTATTTAGGGATCTGAATTCATAATTGAATTGATATTTGTATCACAATGTTACCTTTATTATAGTGAAATTGACACACTCTGGAAATAAAATATTTAATGTACACCACTTTTACCGCAGATTGAAATGGCGGCTGAATTTGTGGTTCAGTCGGTGGTTGAATTAGCAGTTGAATTGGCGATTAATTTTGCGGTCGAATTGGCAGTTGAATTTCCAATTGAATATGCGGCAAAGATTGTATACGTGAAACATCTAATATTTTCTGCGACTGCACGTCAATTTGAGATAATAATATTAACTACGCCTTCCAAATCAATCACATCATTTGTTTCAGTTCTACCAATTTACTATGAATGTTCTATCATAGAGTGGATACTGTCGTCTTTATTATGTGAATGGCCACTCACATAAAATATGTGATGATTTTTGAAAAAAATTGTGTCACGTTCCAAAACAGTTTGACCATAATATTATGTTGCCTCGCTAAAAACGGCAGATTTTCAGATCGCGAAGATAATTATACAAACAGGTTACTCATGCCAAACATATCATCAAAGAGTTTAGTTGATTGTTATTTTTTTAATTGTAAAATTGTATGAACTCGATTTGCGGAAATAATAGAAGGAACTTTGTATATTCTATATAATATATATTTCGGTTATGCTTACATATTATACACCACAGCTACAGAATATGAGCATTAAATTGAGCAATGCATTTCGTTAGCGTTTGCTATTTATACTGCAGTTGATAATATTAATTAAAATAAAATACAAAAAAGTGCTGTCTGAATGTAAGTTTAGATGTCTTAAAGCTTTATATTTCTAATCAAAATACACTAATTAAATTGTTAAGGAAAGGTGTAATGTGTCTAAATAAACTAAAATTTTAATAAGGCAGCGTAGAGAAAAACCGATTATAATAAATCTATAAATTAATTATTTCAAAAATCCGGATACGTTGGTTATTCAAAACAGAGAATTAGTTTCATGAAAAAACAATTTCCACACAGGAAAGAGTATAGATATTATATGTATGGACGCAGCATTGCACTTAAATTCTACATAATTTACCTCACCAATTAAAATAACTTTACGAAAGTCTACTGATGATGATATATACATTTTGTTTCGATGCAACAAACCGCACTATACTTCTGAATAATCTAGACAAAAAATTCTTACAATAGAAAGGATACTTATAGTTTGTCATTTATTCAATATTCATTATGTTGAAATATTAAAACAACAAAATTATTCCATAACCAGTCAACACTTTATTTGATGGAAGTTGCGAATACTTTTGCATCTTAATTTTGGATGAAGTTATTTTTGATTAAACTGTCGACTAATCTTTTAGAAGCGTCTTTTATAGAGTACAAAAATATATCCGGACAACCTTTGTATACCAGTTAGTAAAATATGAAATATTATAATAATTATAATATCTCAAACTAAGGAAAACTTCCCCACACCGCTTATCAGGTTACATTGTATTCATATTTTCACAGACTATTTTAATATAGATAATATTTCAAAATACATTTAAATTTAGTATCCTCTGCTAACTCTATATACTTAGAATGTTCATAATTTGTTGATATAACAATCGCGACAGATTTTTTTAAATAATTCGTTATATTTACTTTTTCTGTTATAAAAGGTATAATAAATTTATTTTCTCAACAGTTATAATAACAAGTTATTAAACTACATTTTTTAAATATATTTTTTATAATCTTAATCTAATTTCATATTATCTTAACTGAGTTTGACCCTACTAGTCGGATTAACTAGGATCAATATTATAGCAAAAAATAAATGGAATTACTAATAAAACTTTAATGAAGTACATACTATATACTTAGGTATATCATGCAGATATAATATATACAGGGTTTCGAAGTTACTCGAATTTCGAGTATATACTCGTTTTTAAGTTGTTAAATATTACTATTTAGTAATATTAATTATGAATGTGTGTATTTCGATGTTCGTAACTGGCAAGACCCTAAACTGTAAACATATCAATAGGGATAGATACATAACAATAAATAGCAATTTTGAGTTTCAGTGTTTTTAAAATACACATTTTATTTGTGTTATTTGACATTTGACATTATTTTTTGACAATTTTAACACAATAACTATATACTCGAATTTTATTTTCGATTTGGTGCGGCTACCCTGTATATAAATCATATTATAAATTATTTGTATCAAGTTTTTCTAATTCTTTTTACTAATTGATTGATATCTTCAGATGTTATCCATTCTGATTATTTTATTGATAATTTCCATACGGAAACCAGGTCTACCTACAATAAGGGAATTTTCTAAAAATGTCCCTGACATAATTTCAATTCTTTTTTTTTAATTAGAATTATTGTTCTACGGTTCGTAATTTTTACATTATAAATGTTTTTATTATCCCGTTATCATCTATTTGCCTCAAATAATGTCATTTATATATTTCAATGTTGTAACTTATATTTTGAAATTGATAACTCCAATCATTATTGATAATTCCATTGATATGGTTATGCTACACTGATGTTTTGTTGCAGCATTTTAGAGATTTATGCTATACAGTATAATATTTGAATTAATCCAATGAATTGTTTAATTAGCTACAATGATTACACAAGTGTCTCATTTGTCACAATAATTGTCATACATAGATGTTCGCAGCATATCTAATATTTAAACCTATAATTTCCAATTTTTTGCATATTTCGAGCTAAAATAGTCATTTAAGTTTATAATAACAGGAGAGGGGAACTTTAAATAATATGACATTTTCAGTCGGCTTTACCTACTTAACACCCCACCGGGTACCCATTCATAACTTTTCCGCAGTTTTCCTATTGAGGTGTTGGTATCTCTGAAATATTAATAATAATTAGACATTAATAATGTTAATACAATCGAATACATAGGTCAGATTATGGAGAACATGACAGTTTGTGAGAAAATGAAATTATGAGAACATGAACGTTTTTAAATGGTATTTAATTATAATAAATTTGTTAATGACGCATAGTGGAAACGGGAGGGAGTTCCAAAGAGCCGGCGAGCTCACCGAGAAAGCACGATCACTTGTACGTCTTGTTCTGGCTATGGGACAGATGAGTGTGGGTTCTGTTGACAGTCACCGGGTCTTGAATATATGTAGGTCCTGATTTATGGGTGGCATTATAATATGTAAAAAGAAGCACTTTCAATTGAATGCGACTTTTAATAGGGAGCCAGTGCAACTGATGAAGTAATGGAGATGTCGGTGTTCGCCATGGAGATTAAATATTAAATCGAATTACCACTGAATATTCCAAGTCTTGCACTACAATTTAAAAATCATGTTTATGTTGTTCTTTGGTTTTTGCTCTCGTTGTTTTTGCGAGAAATGTTTCCATAGTTATGACTTCAAAACATTTTATGTTTTAGGCCTGTTTCATTGACCTATAAGCAATGTTGAATTTAATAATCTGTTTGTTTAATTGCATCGGTTTTTGTACACAGATTAATATTAGGCCTAAATTTTTTACAGCGTTACTAGAAGGTCGTTACAACGTTAGTAGAAGGTCGAGATCGATTATTTTTAAATAATAATTTTCTATATCATTTGATTGTTTTATTTGACAGATTCATGGATCATTTATAATCTAAGTACTTTTTAAAATAAAATATTTCTTAGTGTTACATCCAGTATATTGTAATACTTTATTATTATTATTTCATTACTTTGTATTAAAAGATTAGTCTAACCCTTTAATATATATTTCAGAAGTAATGAAAATATGAACATAAATATATCTTCTTACGTAACCCGAGATAGTTTCTTTATGAAGGGATATATTTTTTAGATGATTTTAACCTCCAAACATCAGAATGTAGGTTTGATTGCCATGTTTTTTGGGCAGTGATTAAAATGTGACAATTATTGTGATGTATTGCTTTAAAAAGGGGAGGCTTGAATATCGTATCAAATAATGTATATTTGTTATTTATGCGAATTGATTTTTACTTTAACTGTTACAAATAGAAATTAAGCATTTATTTGTAATATTTATAGACATTGTTAATTATTTTATAACTAATTTAATCAATCATAGAATTCGTTTTTTTAATTTTGTGCAAAAACCTGTTTCGTATGACTTTATCGAGATGATACGATAATATTATTATTTTTCTTCAAAGAATCATTCAGTAAATTGTTTTTCTGTCGCTTTAGTATTTTCCGCTTTAATATTAGAAGACATTTCTCAGAAGTTTTTGTCCGTATCCTATACATTGTCGATACATAACGCTTTATTTGGAACGGAAAGCCTGCAATTATTATTTCACCAAAAGTTGTATCAAATCCTGGACGTGAATAAATAATAATTGCACGTAAATTTATCTGCAGTTGGTTAAAGAAATATGTTATTATCTGATTCGTTTTGTTTGTTTGTTTGTTATAATTATATGTTTGCTTGAACTAGGTTTATTGATATCTCACCTTGTGCGTGGTTCGTTAATTTTTTTTAAAATATATATTTCGCTAAATGTTTTAATGTTTTTATATCTATTCTTGTGTCTTTTTCCTTGTGGCATATTCTCCGTCATTAATCACCAATTTTAGTAACAATGTGAAATTACCTTTGAGTCTGTTTTAATTCTATGCATTCCCTTTTAATAAGAAATCTAAATGAGATGTTGGTTAACTAATTATTTGATAATATTGCTTCATTCCTTTTCATAGTGTATTTGATTTATTTTAGTCTATTTTTTATGTCTTGTCGTTAATTTTGTGCAGTGACCATAATATCATAATTATGGTATTAAGGCTCCTGTTAATTCCCGGTTTATCTTCTTTTTTTACTAAATCATTGGCTTCAATTTATTCTGCCTTCTATTGAAAGTCGGGGGCAGAGTCTCGCTTGTTAATTTAGGGAAAATATCGCTGACAGCTGCTGAGATGTGAACCAATTGTTCACTTTTACTAATACAATTATCAAGATAAAAAATTACGATCAGGTAATTTTTTTTTGAAAAAGATGATGTACCTACTTGACACGACAAGTCTGCTTAACTGAAAAATCGGTCAAGAATGAGACTGCTAAGTTAACTAATGATGCAAGTGTTCAGGTATAATGAATCTACTATACGAGAATATCTACCAAATTAAAACCCTCTGCTTGTTATATTTAGTTTCAGCTGGACATTACACAGCTTCGCCCTATTTAGCAAATATATTATATATTATTAGAAAAAAACATGAATTTATATTATTACGAGTAAATGATGATTGTGAATGGGTGAATATACCATACTCTTTCGTTGGTGTAACATAATATCTTAAAGTATACTTGTTCGTATTTGTAACCAGAATGTTGTGTACATCTTATATTATTAAATGTACTAGGTATAAAATAATATATCTATTATATTATCTCTTGAAATATAACAAATACAACCATTAGCTTGATTAAAGGATGGTATAATAAACTTGATAGAAAATACCTTGGTATTGACATCAAGTAAAACTTCGGGCGAATACTCACGTTTAACTCACGCGAATACCTCAGTATTTTTCACGAAGTTCTTTGCAATCTTTTAACATACATACATAAATATTGTTACATTCTTCAAACATGACCGCTTTAGTACATACTTATGCCTCAACACCGATGCGGCAGTAGTGCATACTTTGCCCTGATAGTGACAGCATGGTTGTCATGTCAACATAGTGACAAATAGTCACCGTGCGCAAATTACTTGTAGCGTGTTGTACAAATCTGGATGCAAAATAATTAATAATATTTATTTTTCTCAAATACTTGGAAGATTATTTATTCACTTTGCAAGTATATGTATCATAGTATATAATTAAATATAACTAGGAGATTATCGTTTTACCATCTAGTGCCGTGGTTTATACAGTTATTGTCAAGTAAGTAAATTGTGGAACATTGTACTTAATATTATATCTTGTGAACTAATTATTATATCAATAGTTTTTAAACAATTCCTTTCTTTTTCGTTTCTTACTTTTAAAATATTAAATGCTGCATGTTTTTAATGTTATAAAAAGTTATACTTCAACTTATGACGGAACACTGAAGTACACATCTCGAAAGTTATTTTTGTTCAATATGGAGAGTTAATTAATTTAATACATTAACACAAATTAACAATCTAAATTGATCCATATTATTATATATTATCCCTGCATTGTGCCCGACCAGGTATGGGCTCGCTGGACGCCATGTCGGCCAACATGGGCAGCCAGGCGCGCTACTTCAGCGAGACCGACCACGTCAAGGTAGCCCAGGGGGTGTCGGGCAACATCGTGGACAAGGGCAGCATCCTCCAGTTGATGCCCTATCTGATCGCGGGCATCCAGCATGGCTGTCAGGACCTGGGGGCGCGGAGTCTCTCCCTCATGCGCTCCATGATGTACAGCGGGGATCTGAAGTTCGAGCGAAGGACACCCTCCTCGCAGATCGAGGGGAGTGTGCACGGACTTCACTCGTGAGTGATTGGGCTGGGCTGGGCTGGTGGATTCATTGATCGGGTTAGATTAATTAGTTTTGATGAATCCATTTAATTTTGAACAGAATACTGATGATATTATTTTCACACAAATTATTGAGAAAATATTATATTATTTAAAAAATGTATATATTTAATTTCAGTATGAATGTTGATGAGTGAATTCAGTAAGAATATTGATAACACTGAATTCAATAGAAGTTTTGATATAACTATTAAATTTCTAAACGAAAGTGATAACATAATAGTATTGAAGATTTTATCTAATTCCGATAACACAAGAATCCTGGAAAGAATATTCATAAAACTAATTTCAAGAAGACTATTGATTGATGAACTTGTTTATTTAATTTAAATTATAACGTTGACATTTATTTTTTTAACTTTTTAATTTTCTTGAAAAACTCTTGAAATGAGTAGGTTTCGGTTTTCAGGAACCTGGATTAATTCCTTAATTAACAATGGTAGTACGATTATTTTACTTTCGAAAACATTTAATTCTTGCTATTCTAAAGCTTTCACTGTGGTTTGCAACAATCCTCAAATGATCTATCCTTAATATAACTAAATACATTTAAGAGTACAATTTGTAGAATAAATATTTCACTGATTGGAATTATATCAAGCACCTAATTAAAATTATATAATACTACCATTTTTAGAATAAATATTTTAGTGTTACATATATACTTTTTACTTAGTGCTTGATATATTTCCATTCAATAAATACTACTTGTATTATATATTATGTAAAAAGCGCAAGAACCTTTGATCATGTTTTACCCATTCACTACCCACAAAAATTTACATCAATCGTTCCAAAAAATGTTGTATTTTAGAAACCAAAATTATTGATTCTTTAACCATATTAAAAGTCATTAGAAATGAACAATCATTTTACGTTCATACATACGACATAATTAATATCAATACTTTAGTGAATTATTAATTAGAAATGAAGACAATACTTTGTCTATGGAATCTGTTAGATTCAAGCTTGTCCATATGCAGTAACGGTGACAATACACTATGTCAAGTTCACCGACCTGAGCTCGCATATTACTCATATTAGTCAATCTTCAAAACAAGATCGTAAAAACTGCAAGAAATGTTTCTATGGAATTTTTCAGTGTCCTTAAAACATCTAACAGGGCCTGGGTATATTATTTATATACAGCTAAATAGAACATATTTACTTTAAAAGTGTTATTCAATACAGCTAACATTAACGTTGCGTTATCATGCCTGGTTTAATTTGTTTCCCTATCATCTTATTATATTCCCCCCTATCAAGGCAAGCTTTATAAAGCACTAAAGGCTAAGCATGGTGTTGCTTTCCACTTTTCTAATTTTGAACTCCCGACGTTTATATGATAATGTATTACAATACGTGTGTTGAAAAAATTAATTAAAGGTTTGTTTCCAATACTTTTTTGTAAACACAGACCTGAAAAGTCGACCAAACGCTCTTTTTTATAACTTTATACGAATTTATAACTTACATTTGGATTTTAACACATTTTATTTATTTACAAATATTTTATGTTAGCCGTAATACACGTTATTGTTTTAAAATTTGACAATATTGATGGTTATCATAAACAAAAAAATATCTAAACAACTTAATAATATTATAATTTGTAATAAAATATTAAATAATATTTTTTTCGAACGTGTTGATCACAATAAATAATATTTTTGTTGTAAATAAGTAAAATAGAAATATCGTAATAGGCGCTCAGCTTTTGCTTACTCAACTGTTCATCATTATTTTTCGTTAATAATGACTGTATCTATCGAATATAGAAGCAGTATCCGTTTTTAAGTATCTGTTTTAGTGTATTGTTCAGAAGTTATTTATTATAACTTATGATTAAGCGGATAATTTGGTAAATCTCCTTACAGTAATCATCATGCTTGTGAATTTAATTAACTGGGTTAAGTTTGGAAGTAGGAGGGGGGGTGTATTAAAATAAATATACATTCTCCCTGGAAATATCAAATAATAAATTCTTGATATAAATTGATATAAATTCATAATATTATTATGACGCGATTTGTTATTATTATAACAAAATCTGAAAATGTCTTCGTTTTTATATTTTGCAAATCATATTAACCGTTTAAGGTTTCTTGTTTCAATTTTTTATGACTATTCCTGACGTACACGCGCGGCTTTTGTCATATTTTTCAATAACAAGTTTCCATAAAAAAACTTTACCATGTTTTAACTCTTGATGATAAGTCAATTTACTGATCAACTCAATCCTATAAAAACAACTGTACACAACTTAATTGGATATGTTATTAACTATCTTTTTGCTAGCCTGAAGCCGGCATTAGTTAATTAGTGTTTGTAGTTGTCGGTATAGTTATTCTTAATTAGATTTTTCACCACGCTTTTTGTTTATTTTTTTCTGTTACAATTATATTGCTAATCAAATTAAGTAGTATTGTGGTATTTAATAAACTGATAATGGAGATTTCGAAATTGCCGGCGTTTTCTACTTCTAACTTTAATAAATTATTTCTACAGTTCGGTTTGCATTAACAAATTGGTAAAACCACTAGGACAATCTGCCTTTAAACATTGTTTGTTATTATCCAAATGTTATGCTATCAGAAAACTAAAATATTTGGTCAAAAACGAGTTCATGGTATAATATAGAGGGCTTTATCGAGACGAAGCTATTAGTCACATCCAGGCGTTTGACAAGGAGGACAGTCCTATCCTTTGATCCTGTTTATAATAGTGTCCCGATCCCACTTTAACGGCCATATGGCTCCGAGAAAGAATCACGGATCATCTCAGCTCTGTCCCTCCTCTACCCGCTGCCTACAATTAGTATTTGCCTTGGTTCTTGAGCAAGTTATTAATAGTTGATTGCCTTATTCTGTGTTGACTGATACGATCCGTGACGTCCTTATCGTGATAACGATAATTAGTGTACATTATTATGTTTAGTTAATCGACAGTTCAGAGTGACAAATGTACGAATAATATTTAATTTTGATAAGATCTTAATCGCATGTTTTTTTATAATTAAATAATTAATTAATGAAGTTGGATTAAGCGTATTTATTAACATTTTATATAATAATAATTTTATATAATAGCACCACCCACCCTATTATGATATTAATTATGATAATGCTGCATTCAATGGACCTAACATTGACTATTAACATGACGAGTGCTTTTATTTTACAACTTTTTTTAATATCTATTTTTTTATGGTGAACATAACCATTTTCATTTCAGAATTGAAAGAACCCGACAAAACTTTTTCACATTGAACAGTTTATGTTTGCTCTTAATCTATTAAAAAAAATACTTATAACTAAAACTGATTCAGTATATATATAAACTTTTAATCTATCAAATTCCGCAAACATTTATTGTATGACACTAGTTGTAGCCGACGGTAATTGCTATTCGTTCCTTTTCTCTCTGATAACGTCTCGCCTACTCGAAATTAACGCGCTTTTTATTACTTTGTATTTATTTTATTAACTCAGAGATTTTTTTCAAATTATTTTTTGCATTAATATGAATCCAAATTTTGCAGTTCTATTTATTCAATTTCGATTCATGTTTAGTTAGTATTACTATTTTGATATCTTCTAAATATTTATTTTAATTTGTTTGCTATGCAATCCAACTCAATTTAGCTGTTATTGTCAAACGTTTTTAGTGTGTGGGACAGTCTGTGTCACAGGTAGCGTTTTAGATGAAATCTGATAATTTACAAAAATTATAAAATACTATATCTTATATAACTAAACCTGTGAGTGGCTATTGTTTAGTCTGTTAGATTCACGTCTCCTGGGTCTCACACAAATGGATTCATTTGTTTAACTATTGATTACATTTAGCTAGTGACAATATGGTTATTAATTAGTGGATATACCCAGGAAATCATTGTGAAATCTGAAAAAAAGTAATTTGACGAACCAGGATACATATTATATTTATTATGCAATTTGACCAAAGAATATCAAAGAAAATAGTCAGAGATTGTCTAACCAAGCAACGAATTACATTAAAGGAAGTAAATATATAAAGATGAATTTTTGCTTGTAATATTTTTATGGCATGAATTTTAAAGTTTTTGTAGAAGTTTCTAACCACGAGCTTCTTTAACTAATCTTTCTTTCTTGTTACTTTGCAGAATTCATCTGCGCTGCGAAATGTATCATTCTTCCTAACAAAAAAATGTGTTACTTGTTTTGGTTTTTTTGTAATTACCATAAATCTGTTTGACCAGTATACACGATTCAATTATTTTATAGGAAAGACATTTGTCGGAAGATTGACTCGATACATTATACCTGTCTTGTTTCTAGTGCCATTTTCTATTTTACTAATTTTAGTACTTCTTAAAATATTATTTTCTTATACGTAGTATAAGTATGTGTAGTATATTACATAGTAGTAGATATGTAGTATAGCATAAACCATTAGTAGACATCGAGTATAGCTAACTTATTGATTAAAGAAGTTATTTTGCTGCGAAAAAGATCTGAAAGTGTAGTTAGTTGTATGTCACAGTAAATAAAAGCTTAAAAATGGTAATGAGCTTCAATACCGGTAGGTTCATGATTAATATCTGTACATTAACCCAAGACACGTAAGTTTTCGGGTTTCATGAAATTTGAACATAATTTGGTTAGGTTGTCAGATTTTCACAATTTCAAACTGTAATCACAGCCATCTCTTTCTTCCTCCCCTTCTATAAGTACCACTAAAGCCCTCTAACTGCATCATGGAAATTTATTTTTCAATATAACAAGAAAAAGGTGATATCACAAATATATCAGAGTTGCGTTTATATTTCAACACAGGCAATCCGTCCATTGATTGCCTCAAAATTTCCCCGCCCCCTTCTGTCATGTTGGCTATTCAGTAGTGCTTCCCTAAACGGGATTCTATCGACAGTGTCCGAATCAGTCAGTCTTGTGTATCTGTATATGACATATAATTTTTATTATTATTCTGTTTCATAAACAATTTTATATATTCAAAACAAGTTAATCTATTTATAAATTCAAAATTAAAGCTTCGCGTTTGCGACCATTAAATTTTACTTTCCGGAAATTGCTTACCTTAATTACGAGCCCTGTTTACTTATTTCTTCCTACAATGAACTCCAATTTATCCATGAAAATTTTGATACTTGTTATATGTTTTTATAGTCAACATTGATTTTATATTTATCGCTAAATTATCGACATTTGAGTGTTTTTCTATTATAATTGTATTGACGTTGACTTCCGTCAGTCAGTCGTGAATAGCCATAAAAATCGCCACTTAGAAACGATCCTTCGGTGTCACGACACTTGTTCAGCTTCATTTTATGTCAAACTTTTAAAACATAAATATTTTTAAACTTTGTTGTGTTCATTCTATAGTATTACAATTTAAAGCCCGAATAAAAAAAAATGGGTTATGGATTATATTTTATAGAAAGAAATATTATTTTATAAACTATTTACAATTGGTCTTATTACAATGTGATGTGTTTATCTCATATTTCTTTTCCAGTTACGAAAAGCGGCTCTTCTAGTAGGACCATCGATCACCTACAATAATTAATACCCTGCCAAGAATCTATCTAACTGCATTTGAATAATTGATTTGAAATTTACTCCCTATTAATAAAGTATATTGTGTGTGTGTACGTGCATCCGGATTAGGTAGACATCTCAACTAGACAGAATAGAAGCTCTGCGCACCACTCACTGATTTCTTGCACTTGCATTCTTCCGACAAATCTTTCAGTAGAGGTTTAAAATGATTGATTTTGTTCTTTTTTGGTATGTTGTTTACGAAATATTGTGACATATATTAATATGCATAGGGGCTTTTTACGCTGTGGTACCCCTGCAAACGTTCCAATTTAAATATAATATTATGTCCATTATATCTATTTTGTATTATGTCGTATTATACTTGTTCGAAGCGGTTATTGGTGTTTAATATTGTTTCTGTCTTAAATTATGTCAGTACTTTTTTATTATATATAATTATTGATATAGTGACAATATTACATTTAAAATCTATGCTTTCTCATTGAGACAGTCTAGGGTGTCTTTAGTATTAATTTACAGCTGACTTGTTGAAAACGATTTACCAGATGTATTTGCCTCTTTTAGTATGGGGAAGCATTTGTTAGTCGTGTCTGTATATTGTGTTGATGTTAATAGGTTTAATTATAGATTTTGCGCAATCTGCATATTATTCTAATCAGAAATATTTGATAACTCATCAGACAACATTCTAATAATTAAATATACTATACATGAAAACGTATTTGTTACTGATTTTGTTTTTGTTGAAAAGGAAACACTTCGCTGGTCGTCAGCTTATTTTTATGTTATGTGGAAGAGGGCTGTCAGAACGCCATAGATTATGTTTAAATTTATAAATACTTTTACTTAGCTTAACCATTTTCGGGTGGGAAGGGCCCAGTGCCGTTCCAATTATTTATGTCACGAACGGTGACTCCCTTTTGACTTGATATTTTCAATTTGTGTATTTTAACTCTACGCATCTGATATAAAAAATACTGAACTCTGTGCATGGTCGGCAGAAAATTTATCGTTAGATTGTTTTTTAAATAAAAACTTATTATAACAAAAGGAGCAGTTTCTAGGGAATTAACCGCAATATTTTAAGACTGTTTTTAAAAGTTGTTAAAAAATGTTTAAATCATTTGATTTCTTAGTCATGCATCATTAACTAACTTTTCTATGTTATTCAGTATGACAATTCAAGTAAGATTTGACTGCTCCTTTGAAGATAATGAGTTTTGGCGATACGTAGGGTGGGGTTGTAAAAAGGTCCATCATGTGTGGTTAAACTTCAAGCAAGCATATTTGTACTGCAAAAACCTATCTGGCCAGTAGAATTATGTGCCATTTTTGTCTCGGAACTACCAAATTTGATAATATAATTTGAGTTTATCAACTGTACTTCAATTACCACAATGCAAATGAGCAGTGTGTAGCTTTAGAAACTGATATTTTAAATAATTTAAGCTCCAACATAATTATAAGCTGAAATGATTACAGAACCATAAATACTTGTCTGCCAAGCTGACTCAATATCTAGCGTTCACTGTAAATGATACGATCCTATTACATAAAAACTTCTAATGGGTTTACTTAGTTTTAAAATCACAAGTAGCTAATAGGAAATTGATTAAAGTTATTTTCCGACACCCTATATATATAGAGAGAGAGTTCACATTAGCTATGTTACAAATGGCGAAAATTTATTTTAAAGGCAACTTCAGCATCACTTTTTTGGTGTAAAATAAGGTATTAAAGGAAATTTAACATAGAGAATCTCAAAATTTGACACGTATAGTTATGTCAAATGTGTTCATTGAGATTTTTTTCATTTAAAATTAAGATTGAAGTAACTACGCAATTTATTTTTAATTTACCCTAAAGAATAGTATTCAAGTGCTTCTTTTTGTTCAAGTTGTGGTCTAAGAGATTCGCATGTACATATGTAGCGAGCCTTCTTTCCCATAATATTTTCTTTTGGTGTAACAAAAACTACTTTTTTTCTGGCTTTCTTATTTATTACATAGCTTGTCGACTACGCATGACTGGCTTTGCGCGTTTTTATGTAATATTATAGTTTCTTATAGTCTCCATTAATAAGACCTGGTTGTAATAAAATTTTCATTAGCTTAAATTACGGAAAAAACTTTGAAGCATACCCGAACAGGCATATGTTTCTGAATTAGAGCCACACGAAACATTCCCTACATAATACATAATTCACTATATATAATATTATATAGGCCAACTGTACCTTATTCAGTTATTTGCTGATGCTCTTATTCCGAGCTTGACAAAATACCTGACGCGGTTATCAAGAACGAGGCCACCTTTTAGATAATTTAAAATATCGATCTTATTTAATGACTCCCTAGGGCATTGTAAATTGTTAAACGATAGAAAAGATAGAATTTGGGCAGTCAAACAAATAGATAACGGTGAAATAATTAAATATTTAAGGAACTTTAGTATTGTCGTGTAGACATTATGAAATAGCTGTACATTTACCAGAAGCAAATTTTCCAATTTATAAATTTTTGATAACAAGACCATAACTGTATTCTTGCCCATATATACATTGTATGTTGAAAAGATAATCATATTATAAAGTACTATAATATTGCATATGAATATCCTTTGCGATTGTAAATATAAACTATTTGTTTTACAGTTTAAAATTAAAAAGAAGGATTATTTACACCTTCAATATAATTTTGATAGTTAATAAAATGTGTTTTTTTAGGATTATAAAATTAATTTATAAGGGCCGTATACGAACACATTTTAGATTGGAAATTTGAAATATCGATCTTATTTAGTGATTCACTTAATCTGGCGACCCACTTGGAACACCATTTCAATTAGGAAAGTAATACAAAAAGGTAAAACAAATAGTTTATTTACAATCGCAGGGGATATTCGTATGCAATATTATAGTGCTTTATAAAATGAGTATCTTTTCCACATATTGTATATGGGCAGGAATGTTATAGTCATGTTGTCAAAAATGAATAAATTATTGTAAAATTTGCTTCTGGTAAATGTACAGCTATTTCATCATGTTTACGGGTTAAGTGACTATAATTTAAGTTCCTTAAATATTTAATTATTTCACCGTTATCTATTTGTTTGACACCCCAAATTCTATCTTTTCTTTCGTTTAACAGTTTAAAATGCTCTTCTGAAAGCATATATATAATTAAAAAATTTTATTCTGAAATTGAGCTTATATAACAGCTTAAGAGTAACAAAACTGTATTATTGACAATAAAAAATAACTTGTCTTCAGTATATATTTTGACAGAAAACAAGTTTAAGCTATTGTTCTATGATGGCCGTCATATACACTTGTCTGCACTGTTTCCTCAAGCACTTGTCCGTATTACACTTATTCTAATACGCGTGCGACAACTATCGCTCACATGAAAACGCGGGTAGAATT
>JAUZND010018296.1:9990-26477 GCA_034780555.1 Coelogynopora nodosa | reverse complement strand
TGTATCTATGGTTTACCAAATAATCTATATTTTTCGATTTTTACTAGTTTGGTGCAAACTTGCTGGGCGGCACTGTAGAGTGCAATAGAGAGTGCAATAGAGAGTGCATATTGGCGTTATATAGAAACTAACTTTTAGAATATTACCCGTTGTTTGGCATACGTATAATAAAAAATATTTAAAACTTTAACCAAATACAATTCAACATCATTATTTTATTACTATCAGTTTCGTGTTTTAAATAAAACACAGGCTCTAGTAAAATATAATATTAAAAACATTGTATAACAATTTTATTTAAAAAAATCTCCAAATAATGAGAAAACCACAATATTGTTGTAATATATCTTTCTCCTATGTTTCGAACTTCTAGCCGCTTTCATAATTATATAGAATTAGCAGAACAAAATAGACAAAACAGAAAAATAAGAGTTTATGTAATAAATATAATAGAAATACCCGTGCAGAAAGTATGTAAATTTAAGACATCATTAACTTTTTTTATAATCTACATCGTTTAAAAATTAAAAATTCTGTAATTTAGATAATTTTCTTTAAAACATGCAATTTTTAATAAATTAAATCAAAAGATAACAAAACTTTACTTAGATACTATACTTTGTAAATTCATTTAATGCAAATATTGTGAATATCATACATTAAGTAATTAAAAACAAACCATAATGTAAACTTTTCAGAAAGGTAGTTTTCAGGTTGAAAGTTGGTGTGTGGTAAGACACATTTGGATGATGCAGGATGTAAATCAATTTATTTACTTAGTAAATACTTGGTCTCTAAACTGTTTTAAGGCAATTGCACAGAAAGTTCACAAACATAGCATACAATGAAGTGTGATATTAGTATTTTTGCATATAGGTAAACAATAACTAAACAATTTTTAAACCAATGTGAAACAACAATTACACCTGTAAACGTTACTGAAGACGATATCGTATTTTTCTTACCATTAGCCTGATGTAGATTTTCTCCACTAAGGGTCCGCCAAATCTGCTTCAATTGTGTTTCAAGTCTCGCCATCATAGGTATGTCTAGTGTGTGTTCTGTTGCGCTGCAGAGGAGTCTGCAACACAGCCAGCACAAGCACCGAACGATCGAGTTCTGTCTCAAACGTGGGTCACAACAGACAGAGTACAATAAAAAATATATACTTTTCTCGAAAATGTTGGCTGTTATACGGCTGCGCTTCGTCACAAATGAATCCTCTTCCCTGTTTTCCCTTAATAATGGTAGCTTGGGTGTTTTTCTTATTATTATACGTGTAAATAATTCAATCAAGAAATCAATACAAATTGTGCATGGTGTGTGTAAATAGTACACCGTAGCAGACGTCACATATTTACCGTTCTCTCCAGAAAGGGGAGCGATATATTGTAAGAAGTCGCAATCGTTAGTTGCTAAGAATAATTTGGTGTAGTTAAGTCCAACAAATGGTTCATATAGTCTATACTCAGATCTTCGTATAATAAGGAAGTGTTTTTACTCTCTATATAGAAGGAACGAAGTAAACACATTTCGTGGATCCAATATAATGAATTGCCTTCTCAGATCGATTCTAATACTGACAGTGTACATACTGCCCATTTAGCTGAACAAACATAGTGGGTGCAATACTGATCAGAGATTTAAAAAAATGAAGCAACACGTTGACCTTTGAAAAAAAGTAATATTTAATGATGACTAAATTTAAATTTAGTATTTTACAAATAATAAAAAAATATTATAGAATTGTTGTTTGCAGAATTCAAAGAATGCTTCGGTTAATATAGGTTAAATATTTTTTAAAGTTTAGATTATAATGAAAACTTTATAAAATTACTGGAAAAAAGTTAATAAACAAAGCTAAAATTTAATGATTACGAAAACAAAAACAAAAAAACTTATTGAAACTTGATCACATGTTTCAATGTAGTCTGCTGCATATAATATTTCTGTTTTTTATACACGCTTCGTTTTTCTTGAAGTAGTCCATCCTGTCAGAAGGTTCTATTACGCGTCAAATGGAGCAATACATTTCTACATTTCCTCATGCGATAAACATTATTGGAGAGAGTACAATGATTGGCCTGGGCTTCGAATCTCGTTCACGAATAAATTCGGTACTGTCTATATATGATGTGAACTAAAATGGATTAGTGATGACCTGCAATTACTAAAAGTCAACACTTCATTACCTTGGTGAAAGGTATGGGAAACACCCTTCAGCCTCTATTTGAACAACGTGTGTTAGGTCCTTCACTTTTGGACCATAAAATGGGTTAGAATTAGTCCAATCAACAAGGATTAAATTATAAATAACATTAATGACGACACAAATTGAATCGCATTGTTTGTCTGACACAAATCTTATTGTACCTAATTTTTGAATATTTTAAAAATCATATACAATGATTATTATTATTATTATTTGTTTATTTTTACTGACTTATGTTTGGAGTCTTATGTGTAGGTATTTCTATAGAAAATATAGTTTTTCCTTAAAAATTTCTTTGTGGAAAAAATGTGCTAAACTGTTGAACAGATGAATTTAGGGTGATGGAACCAGTTAACTTGAGAGACATTATTTATATGCACAATGAAAGACGTAACTACAGCTTCAAATAATCAATATTGAAGATCACCTGATCACTCGGTTGAACTGCATGAAGAAATTAGAGCTCGTCGGTATATAAATTAATAACGATACTGTAATAAAACTCTACACCTGTTCAATATATACTTATATTTGGGTGGAAAATATATCAATTATCAATAGAAAATCTATGCATATACATGTAAATTATATAAATAATAAAAATTAAAAAAAATTCTGAACATTTTAGTTTATAGACGATAAAATCACACTTTAATTATACATTTAAAATAATTTCTACTAAATTAAAGTTAATTTTTATGACGTTCAAGAAACAATTTGTACTATATTTTCTTAATGTAGAATATTTTAATATATTAAAATTAACAAAATTCGATTAAATGTGATCACCTATAACGTCACCTATGACATTATACTGCAAATTCTACTAATATATTTTATAAATTAGGAACAATAATAACATTATAGAAATTCTTAAACCTCTGGCTCTGCTAAAGGTCTTAATATTATGAGAATCTCTTTCTAAATGTTTTGGTTATTATGAACTAACGAGATTAACTAATTGTGAACTATAGAACTCAACGAGATCTGTATCCCCTTTAAAAAATATGTTTTATGATTGATATTTCACGGTTTTTCATGAATGTTTTATGAATGTTTCATGAATTTTATAAATGGAACTGTTGAATTAACGCCCTTATAGAAATCATAGAGAATCTATATATATATATTCCAAGCATATATTATGCTTGTTATATCCTACATATAACTTACGATATCTGAGAAACCTCTATAAACGCGTTATTTATTGATTTTATGGATAATATACTATATCGTCATACAAATCATCATATAATTAAATTGAAACAGAATATTAAAAACAAGAGCGTGAAATCAATAATTTTACAGAGAATTTGTAAGATATTTATATTCATTTAAATGAAATAACTTGATTTCGGCAACACTCTCAATAATATGCTTTGCGGTGATTGTGTTCATTGTTTGTCACTATATGTTTACTATACAATTATGTATGTATGTATGTATGTCACTATATGTTTACACGACAGTCATTTTGACACTATAAGGGTATTATCAAGGTATTATTAGGACACTATCAGGATATTATCACGGCATTATCACGGCATTATCAGGGCTTTATCAGGGCACTATCAGGGCATTATTAGGACACTATCAGGGTATTATCAGGACATTATCAGGACACTATCAGGGCAGGCTATTCCCTGATAGTATATTATGATATATATAACCATGATAACTATTTTGAAACAAATCTCAAGAAAGAGTAAGTAAAAATCATTAATTTTAAAAATTAGTTTTATTTCTATTATAACACCTATATTCAATCAATACATACAACACGATAATACAATATTACACACATTTCTGCATATCTTCTAACCATCCACTATACATTGATGGAACACAAAACTACGCACTATCAAAAAATGTATCTGGTAAATTAAAAATACGTAATTCATAATATCACAACTATTTACAAATCTCTACTTATATCATGAACTAATATGTATTACATATTTTTATACAAAGTATATATGTATATTGTATATATGCCAATATATATATATCATATATATATATAGCCCATATATATCAATAATCATATGTGATATTATTTATTTATAATATTACAAAGTCTGATAATATTTGAACGGAATTAAAATTTACTAAATATATTTTTTATGATAATAAACGGCTTTCAAATATAAGAAATTGTATAACAATTACCATATTAGACTCTATTTACTTACTTACATAATTAGTAGTGACAATTAACTAATGTATTCTTGATATGTTGTTTAAACCGTTTAATAAGGCAATATTAATATACAATAAATAACAATATGCCGATACTTTTTTACAAAGCATTTAAATATTTGTTTAGTTTGAAAAATTGAAAATCTACAATATGTATGCACTAATTGTACAATGTATATGCTTTTTATTACAATGTGAATTTCAGCATATGTTCTCATGATTAAAATAAACATTTGCTATAATAAATTAAAAAAATCGGTGTGTGTTGTTGATTTAAAATTGTTAATACTTCTGAAATATGTGGTACTAATTATAGTTTCTGCTAATATTATTCATTTTTAATTAAAATTTTATTGAAAAATATTAATAAAAATGATTTTTTAGATACATTATTCATACGTAATATTTATACTTTAATTGTACATGAATAAATATATAACGATATATACAATTATATTTTTAATGTACAATTATTAATATTGATATAAATACTAATTATTTGTAATTTTTTTTAACTTCAGATAAATTATTTGAATAATATATTGAAAAATAGATATTACATTTTTATAAATTGTTTAAACCTATTTGTCTTCAAAGAGGTAAATATATATACAATATATATGTACAGTAAACAAAACATATAATTTAGTTTGTATTTTAAACTAAAACTGTTAATTATATATGTTATAAGACTAAATCCGTTATTAATCATTAGGCAGACAAGGCAAGAAGCCAATACAAAAATGTGCGCCACATTGTTCATCATTATCCATTTCCACGAACCAGCAATATCAATATTTCGGGAAACTTATGATAAATTTCAAAATTAATTAATTCTGCTTTATGTAAGATGCACAATGTAATCATTTTATCAAAGATATAATATCTTCAAATGCTTGAAGACTGCTTGTGGAAAACATGCCAACATAGCTCATATAAAAAGTAAGGGGAATAGAATATTATCACGACTGACAAAGTAAGTGAGTTTAAAAAATATATAGTATAACCAAACATTAATATATATATATATACAGTTTAACATCTAAAGAGGATATGAGATTAAGCTCCTATAAAACAGAAGCTATGGAGATTGATGCAATTTAATGATGCTCAGTCAAAGGTAATTCAACAATGAAGTCCATTTCATTTGATAATTGTATAAAGATCGATGTTTATATTGCCACTATTTTTTGTGTGCACCTATTCCACCCAGAACTCGGTCTAGAAAGGTTCGAGAACGTCGCTTTGTTACGGCAATCTCCTTGCAGATGTCCTGAAATACTTCCCGACATTTATCCGGATCTTCCGCTACTGATAATTCAGTGAAGAGAAAATTATTTTCCCTTGCAAACTGTTCACCTGAAGAAAGAATAAAATAAAGCCGGTCTTTACTTAATTGTTAGTCAATGTAAATCAATTGTAGGTAATTTTAACCCGAGAAGAAGCGACGTCGGTAAAAGCTACCTATTCAAGCTATTACTATGAAAATTGTTCTGACATTTTCAGAACCTGTCTATTTCCATATACACCTTTCAGTTCGTAATTGTATTTTCGTAGAATACATTAGTGAACTTGATGGTGTGATACATAACTCAAAATGAACCAAAAAATAATTGTTTTATACATTACATTTTAAAAATGTTGTCTGTTTCAAACTTTTATGCTGAAAATGTCACTGATCACTTTACATTCTTGCGCCCTTAAACTTTATGTGAAATTAAATTTATGGAGCTTAGTGATAAGCATTATGACGCCATTAATGATCAAAAATAGGCTAAAAACACATTCTTAATTGATCATTGTTTTCTTATCAAATGGTATATAATTATGAAATCTATATATAATAAATAATATATTTATAATTTCTGACAAAATATTTGATCAAAATTAAATATATTGAAAGAGAACGTTGTATGTTACAATTTAAATGCTAATGGCCCTCATTACAGTTAAAGAGGCTTCCAATATCACTTATAGGATAGTATACAATAAATTCCGTTAATCTACCTCAATGATCAAAAATTAAAAATATAAGTAATTTTATTATAGTGCCGGCGTAACCGAGGGGCAAGCTAAAAAATGTCAACATTTATTTGGGTGCTCTTAAGCACTAAAAAAATACAATATACTTTTAGGAGGCCTTGAAATACGTTTGAAATAATTACCGCCTTATTATGGAGACCTTAATATGGGCTCCTTTTAGTCATGGACTGTTCCGCAATAAATTCCTCAATGATTTTTATATAGAATTTCGCCGCAAAGCAAAATACCTACAGGCATCATAGGCATCTTAACAGGGTAATTTTATGTGAAAAACCTTAATAAATGCGGAATTGCAAATTTTGCTGTATTCCTCAGTACAAGGGACACCTATAGGTGTAATTAATGTTCCCAAAATAGAAAGGTGGTTATGATTTTGAAAATGGACCATATACTGGACCAAAATGCCTTTAAAACGTCAAGATCATACGAGTCGCCCAATTCGGATAGGGCTTCAAAAGTTAGAAAGAGCCTCTGAATCCGGAAGAAGCCCCCAAAGTAAAAAGAGGCCTCTTTCAGGAAGAAAATTAATCATATTTAAGAGCCCTATTAGCCTTTTTTGAGGAGGGGGTGCATTTATAATTTTTGACAGGAGCCCTTTCCACTTAGAAAACGCGACACTGGTTTCGTATAATAATCATAAAAAAATTAAAACGCTTGGACTAATAAATACGGTTAGAAAATGCCTTTGTTGCAAAAAATTATGTATAGCCATACATGTCTGGACATTAGTTTATAATATCTTGAGAGTTGTTGCATTTCTTTGTTATTACATTTTTTTCATATACGTATTAACAAAACTTTAAAGATTTTCTTGAATGGTGATTTTGTAGAATTTCTATAGCATTATCTAGAAATAAAAGAGATGGCATAATAGTGATACACTATCATTCATAGAAAACCATTCACTTCTTTACATTATATTAAATACTTTACAAAATGAAATAATCATCTCCCTCATTATTACATTTTTGATCTCTCTATCATCGAATTATTCGATGATAGAGAGATACTATAAAGATACTATAGATACTATAGAGATACTATAGATACTATAGAGATACTATAAAGCATACTATATTCAATATAGTATGCTCGAAAAATATTAATAATAAAATCTACAGTTTAAGTTATTAATCAATTTTTAATAAACATTTTCTTTAGGACTTGAATCATCACTTTCAAAATATTAATGTTATTTTGTATGAATAGTTTTTTGCAAAATTATGGTTACATAAAAAGTATGTTTTTGTTATTTTAAAGGTATAATATTACATTTATATTTGAAGCTCATTTAAGAATAACGAAATTCACTTAGAATATTCAAAAATGCTATTTTGGAGAATGTTATTAATATTTTATTATAGAAAATAAAATATAATTTATATAAGTTTCACAAAATAGATTATGATATATTAATCAACAAAAACAATTATTTAAATATAAGTTATTTTCAATATTGAGTTCATGTATAATTTTAGTTAATTTCTGAACACTTCTATTATAGATACTTCCGAGTAGCGTTGTGTTATGTCGCATATCTATTGATGCTTCAAAGCTAAACATTGGATAAAAAACTTTTAGTTTTTTTGCATAACTATTTTAGATACACATTTTTGCACGTAATTAGAGTCCACCATATTATGATATTTCCCATTCACATATACCCTCCCAGAGGTACCAACATTACGCATATATTATACATACATGTCTGCAAATCAGTTTTATAGAAGCTTAAACCAAGGCAACCATTGATAATTAGTGATGCACTTGTCTTGTCGGAACCAAGTGATAGAGGCTTCAGTTAACGGGCCATGCTTATAGCGGCGAACTGACCCCATCCTATACTTTGAAAGGGAGAAGTATAACACCGACAGTCCTAACGTTGGCTTGCGCGGATTGCCTGCCATTCTTGCGTGATCGTGGGCCAACGTGTGTAGTATAGTATGCATAAGACGGAGGAATACGGAATGTGCCAGAAAATTGACATCGGATGTAATACTTCCAAGCGGCAGTTTGCCCCTCCAATTGGCATTCTAGATAGACTTTAGTGTTATAGTTATTCATTATCAAAACGAATCTGGAACAGATGGACAAGGCATCACAACAGGCAGTCCTAATTTGACCTTTGTTGAGATTAGATTAACTTATAATATACTTTTAGATTTACGATTTCTTAAATTTACGAATATTTATATGTATTATTATCAATTCGCTTCGATATCATCTGAGACAGTTTGAAAGATATTACAATAGTTTGATGGAATGAATGATTGATAAGCAAATAATAAAGAATAGGTTGCCTTTAATGTTGAAGTTGCTGTATATTATACTTGTGTAGATCACATCGAAATGCATATAAAACTGATTGATCAACTATATAGTTAATAAATTGTAAAGTTATGACGGTTAGTAGCATTACTATTAGGTAATCGAAAAATGTAAATACAAAAAAATACTATTACGAATGACCGTAGTAATAATAGATTTCATAAATATAATTTTGCATAGCCTTGCATCCATTTTTTATTAAGCCTGTATGGTGTATGTTTGTAAGTCTTTTTGAGGTAGTTGACCTTTTACAAAATGATACATATATATGATAAAGGAAAAAATTGTATTGTGCCAAACGTTTTTACAATGAATTTCTTTAATTGAGTCGAAACATAAAAACATATAGGAAAAGTGGGCATCGATTATTTTTATAAAGAATTTTTACAAAAATTAATAGTAAAACTTACGGATTTATTAAAAAAAACTTGAGAATTGACAATTTAATTAAAATAGAATTCGAGATGCTAAAGCAAAACAACTAGACAATGAGTTATGGTGAAATACCCTATTTTGGTTAATTATATATTTCTATTGTAATCTTCATTTTGTTAAACATATTATGATAGTTATATAAGTTGACTAAATACAAGTACGCGATGCATAATATAGGTTTCTATAGGTGTATTGCTATTTCTAAACAGTAAGTATATAATATTACTATTTTGTATTTATATATATATTTTTAATTATATCTATTATATTAATATTTTATTTTATGTGTATTTATTAATTTTTCTCAATTTAATTGTATATTATTATTTAGAATAAAAATGAATTATAATAGAAATCAAGTCTGGTGGATTTTTTTAGAAAAATAGATTATTATAAAACTATAATTTGATATATTTTAATAATAAAAAGTATGTATGTATAATAGAACTGTTTAAAATAGAACTAAAAGTAAAATGTTACTGTGTAGATATATCTATATGTATACCATATATTCATTTTTTTTTCATTTATTACCCACGTAAAATTATTAGATACAACTTAAATTAATATGTAAAATTAAAGATATATGAAACGTATTATTTATTCTCAACTATTTTTTATATTATAATTTGCTCAACTATATTTTCTGAATTTAATCCATCTTTTTAAAAATACAATTGTGGCTTGCCATATTTCCATATATCAGTACTAAATAATAAATAAATTTTGTTTTAGTTAATATCTCCATCGTATTTAGATAGAATAGAACAAATTATATATGTTAGATACTTCGGTACATTGATTCCAAATGTGCCTTTTAAACTATTTAAATCACTCACAACATGTAAAGTAAAATGCCGGCTGGCAATTTCTAAATATTTCAAATTTTGCTTAGTGGACATTTTTATGAAAATCTAATTTATAGACTAATTTTGTGAATTACACATATTATTTTCTATTATTATTTGCACCATGTACTTATTAACCATGTTACTATCAAATGAGCACAAAAGAATGATTATAGCTGGATATGCCCTCAATTCGGAAGGATACAGGTTCACTGTCATGAAAATTATTGCGGAACGGAATAGTTATAAGCCTATTGGAGTTTATTTTACAAATAATAAAAACCAGTAAAATGTATCCTTAAACCATTAGAACCATCACAGACATGGTGTTTACCTTTGTCCTTAGGAATTTGTCGCAAATGATTCATGTCAGTTTTGTTGGCCACAACGTACACCGGCAGCTGGTTGGTCCGCTTCACATCGAACACCTTGGTTTTGAGGGCTTCTAGATAGTCCAGACTCGTGCCATCCGTTATGGAATAGACAAACATGAAACCGTCTGCCCACTTCATGTTGTCGGCATTTGTATACATTTCTGAGGAGCCCTGAAGATAGAATTAAAATACTGGTTATATTTTGGACATAAATAAACTGAGACTGTAGTGGGTAAAATAAAGTCAGTGTAGTGAAAGAAACAGTAGAAACCTCTTTCAAATGACTTTATTAAACACTATATCTTAACAATATACTTTCAAGATTACAATTACTTCAATACAAATTCACTATTATTGCTTCACTTCACAGTTTTTCAGCTAAATGTATAACTAATATAAGATCGATTTTAAATAAAATTTGAAATTCTAGAAGATTGGTGAAGAATTCATTGAAGAATAATGAAGAAAAGCCAACGTTTTAGATAATACAACCTAAAATTCTGTTTAATATCAAGACAAATGTGTATATTTGATGATTAATATATAAAATATCCGCAGTTGGTCAAAACAAAATTATATATTAAGCGTTTCTTGTGCATATGTATATATATATATAACGTTAAAATAATTGTTATGTCGTTATAACATAGTTATTAAATTTACTTAGTTAACTTTATTATTTAATTAGAAACAATTGACAAAATTGCAGACTTTAGGGTGTTAAATCGATTGTAGTAATAAAATTGGAAAAATATCTTCATGAAGTCTTCGAACCGGTTTTCAAAACGATAAAGCAATAGAAATACTTTTATATTAATGTTCATAACGATAAATACATTTTTTCAAAAAAGATCTTTCGAACTTTAGTTGATGCATTCCAATCGATCTTACAGGGGATTATTAAAGAAATTCATAAACTTATTTTAAAATTGGTGTGAAAACCGTATATTGAAATCAATATCAATAATATTTTTAGTAACATTTTGTCAAGGCTGTTCTTAAGACTCAATTTTGACTTTTTCGAAAATTGCATTTCGTTGGATGTGTTAAGTTAATTTTCGAAATGTTCAAAGGCGATGTTCACAAAAATTGCATACTTACAAAGGCCGCGTTAACAAAATTTTGCTTTTACATGCTTTCCTTAATTTCAATAATATGGTATTATAAATAATTGCCCAATATAACCTGAAAAATCGACCAAATTTTAACCAGGGACCGCAACCCACCCTTTCATTTAGTGGAACCTTTTTTATTATAAATTAACTTTGATAAGTTTAATTCCAAATTTGGGTAAATTTATATATTTGAGAACATTTATTAAAAGCAACCTACTCTTTTCCAACTACCTCCTAGTTAACACTTAAGATTAAAAAACTTTATTATGTGTTCTTTTATTTTTTTAAATAATACAATAATTAATATTATTTTATTTTCACATTCGACAAAGTGTTGAAGTCAGACTAAAATAGTGAGTAAATTAAACAGTTATTATGAGCTGAGTGTTTTTGATACATACCTATATAATGTATTTCAAATGAAAATCTTTTTTGTGTTTTCTCACCTATTTGCTTTTATACGTATTTAATATATTTTTAATGTATATTATTTTTCCTATTCCAAATAATTTGATTGACTACCTAAATATAATAATAATATTAATATAAACGTGTGTATAACGTACGTAATAAACAGAATAAACATGTTTTATAGTCAAGAAACTTGACAATATATAATGTTAAGAGAAATGCTATGAGTAATTTTATGTCTGGAGTAAATGCACAAAAATTAGTCATTGGGTGTCCTAAATAAAGTTATAATTTTTTTATAAAATATTAACTTTACATTACAATACAGTCTCCTTCATTTTTCATAAGAAAGAAGTAAAAAATTAAAAAATTCCTCATCAATTGTAATTACACAAAATTAATTATTATTAGATAATTTACAAGATTTTAAAATTTCCCAAACGAAAGATTTTAAGTAATTTGTTCAGTGAAAATTTTCTTTTAATTGCAATAAATATATTGCCGGCACTACGCCATCCATATGAGCTTGTTCTGTAGGAAAAGTATTTCTTATTAATCTATCACATAAACTAATTTTAATTAAATATTTCAAACAAGCTATAACGAATAAGACAACAATCACAAATACAGATCATTCGACACAGTCACACACATAACAGTGAAAGTCACCTGATCTCTAAATTATGAAATCTAGTATATTAGATTAAATATACATATAACAATCATTAAGTGCGCAATTATTCATTCACCCTACATTCTTCGATTCCTACGCAATGCAACTACATTTTTTTGCTTACTTTGCAACACGTGTCCCCAATTTCGATCAAAATCTGGTCATGATCAAGGAGTTCACTATGGCGATATTTGTTGTCTGCAAAAGAAGAAGAAAAAGTACAATTGCAAAATTGAAAATCAAGGCACTTATTCGGCGATTAGAATGAATGTACTCAACAAACTACATAGTTTTAATTAATGATAACCATTAAAATAAATGATAAATGATTAAATAGACTACAATACTTAATTAAAATTGATTTTATAATTTTGTGATTAATTCTTTGATCTATAACATAACGAAAAATTACAATTACGAAATTTTTTAATGTTGAAATTTAAAGTTTTAATTTTAAATAAAAATACTAATTAAACAAAATGATTAAATTGTGAAATTAAATAGCATTATTCAATAAATTATGAATCAGAAAATAGTACAATTAATAAAAATAATATATGTATCTTAAAAAACAATTATTATTATTATTGATTTTTTATATTATATGTATAGTTTCAATAACTACTTTGCAGAAAATGATATTTACATTTAACAAATTAATACTAAAATTAAAATTTTATATGATCTGGTGGCTGCCACTTGAAGCATTTGTAATCATTATTTACTGTGTTTACAATATATAACATTATTTACAATAATTCTATAAACACAGGTTAATAATTAGTGAAACCATAAAAGCCCAATGGAAGGTTATTTATAGTGTATATCGACAACAGCAGATAATTCCAATTGAAGTAACACTTATGTCAAACATAATAATCAAAAATCGTCAATTTTACCTCTTCTCGAAAATGTGCGATAAAGTCTAGATATAACATATGGTTTACAGGTTTTCAAAATATTCAGTTAAAGAAAACATGTAAATAACCAGGACTGTTTATTTAGAAACATAGTCTGTGTTTTAACATCTGGCTAGCATTTTGTTCTTAAAAAGACATCAAACGTCACTAATGCTATAATTAATTATTTGTTTTCATAAACATCTTAAAAAGAATAATGTTAGGCAATTATTCATCAAAATACTGTTTTAAATACATAAGTTTTAGATAAGTGTATTATATTTTCAGAAAATTAAAAAGAACATATATATATAGAGAGAGGAAGAGAGAGAGAATATTAGGTCTTACCAACACTATTGCCGTATTCTCCAATAAACTTTTTTGTTAGAAATCTGACAACTAAAGCTGGAATAGGAAAAGATGAATTGTCAATATATATATATTCATTATATTAATGATTATTGGACACATCAACTAAAAAAAGAAAATTGTCTCCGCTTTTACCATGCAAATTATAACATTACTAGATTTTAATTTTTTTTAAATAAAATTACCTAAATTTAAAACCATTCGTCGTCGAAAAATGTTAGTGAAAATTTCTTTCCATAAATGTACATATATGTAAATTAAAGTCACCCCACCTATTCTTCCTTAAATGTCGATTTCAATTTGTCTCAATCTATCAATAATAAATAATAAATTGTGACTTAAATCTGGAGGAAATACAAGAGGAATAAAAAAACTATTTTTCAAGGTCGACATTAAAACAAGTAGCTAAAATAAACACACAATTTAAATTTTTAAAAACGTAATAATTTTTTTATTTGTTTATTTCAAAATTATTTTAAATGTATACATATTTTGACCATTTTTGTCGAAATTTTAAAATCTCTTTCATTTGTTTTTCTTAGCTACTTTGACTATTTTCAAATTTATATTGTTTATTTTAACTTATACTTTTGCATTGACAACGTTAAATTTCCTTCGGATTTGTCTTCCGGATTTTCCTCTGGATTAAAGTTACAACCGAAATAATATTATATTGTATAATGTTTTTAATTATAAATTATTATATATTGTATTAATGAATTTGTCTCAACTACTTCATAAAGCTATAAACAACTATGTATATTAGCTGATTAACAAAAAAGCTATAGTTATACAGGGTGAATCAGAAAATTGCGTAATTTTGATTATTTTTTTTAATCGTTAACAGAAGTAGTACAGGTGAGTAAAATGACGCCAATTTCTGAATCACCCTGTAGATCGATTAAAAGACATCACATTGCATTAGATACTTAATGACGTCACCTAGTTGAATTCTGGTCAGCTATTATAAGAGAGCATAGAATGTTTATTTGATTTATTTGTTTGATTGCATGGGGATAGCAGTGTCGTCTTAAATTTACATTGTTTTAAAAAACTTTTTTGTTATATTTTTTTGTTATATTGTTATTTTTTAAATATTTTTGTAGAAGCTTAAAAACTCATGAAAAAATTATCCTTAATATTCAATTACAAATATTTGAGTGTATTTTTCTTCAATATAATTTCACGACGGTTAAAATGTTATAGCGTCCTCATACGCTCCAATAGTAATATTTTATACTGTATTTATATATAACTATCTTTCAAACCATTTATTATTTATTATTGAAAGTTTCCCAATAGCTTAATTAAATCCACAAATACAATACATTTTAAAAGTATAAAAATCCATAGTAAAGCTTAATTGTTGTCATGTAATAAACATGAAAAGACACTGAGTTAAAAGCCGGTGGCTGCCAGATAAAATTTTACTTAATATTAATAAAATCATTAATTTTCGCAACGGTGATGCTTCCTCAGGTGCATAAGATAAGTTATCTTATCAAGTTAGAACTTTTCTTATTAAGTTAACTTATCAAAATAAGAAATTATCTTGTACACCTAAGAAATTATCACATATGCTACACATTATAATCGATAAAAGTATTTAAACAATTTATACATATAATTTGTCTGTATTGTATTTTACACTACGCAGCCTCATTTTCAATTTTTTACTGGCAGTGAAAAAATGAAAATAATTATGTTTTAAATTTTAATTATTTGTGCTGGTTTTCTTAGGTCAATAAGATTTTTTGTTTGTTTAAAGTTATGTTACTATAGTATAATTTTATACTATATGAATAAATTGGAATAATCATATGGATCTTTTTAATTTAGTTTTCTATAATATTGTCTAAAACTGTTTAACAGTTTAGAGAGTTTTTGAATAAAACGTATCACATAATGTAAACAAATATATTAATCTATAGTCTGTGTCTCACGGTTAAGTTTGGTAAAACATTCATGTTAAAATAATTTTTTACTTTATGTTAAATGACAACAATTTAGTACAATAATCTACCAACATATATTTCAGTGTAAACAGGCTTACAGTGTATATGTACAATATATCTTACTAATAAATGAATCATATTCCAAAAACAAATTATTAAAAAATTTTGACTAATAAAAATAAAGCTGTTGTAAATATATATTCAATTATCTCATTCGATTCTCTGATATTATTAAACTATTTAACAATTTTTTATTACGGAAAATCGATAGCCGAAAAAGCTCTATTCAGATATTTGATTCATAATGAGCTATGAATTACACTTAAATAATGAACTATGAATTACGCTCAAATAATGAACTATGAATTACACTCAAATAATAAACTATGAATTACACTCAAATAATGAACTGTGAATTACACTTAAATAATGAACTATGAATTACGCTCAAATAATGAACTATGAATTACGCTCAAATAATGAACTATGAATTACGCTCAAATAATGAACTATGAATTACACTCAAATAATGAACTATGAAATACAATTAAATAATGAACTATGAATTACACTCAAATAATGAACTATGAATTACACTCAAATAATGAACTATGAATTACACTCAA